>LIEC01011705.1:0-197141 GCA_001925005.1 Drosera capensis
CCCTCTCTCTCTCCTCCTCCTATCCCTGCCTACGAGTATTAATATATTAAACCCTAATTTCCTCATCCTACCAACTCTCCTCTCTCTATCGCCACCTCAACTTGGGGAAGAGAAATATCCAAGGAAGAAAGGGAGAAGACGATTGCTTCTGCCTCCAGGGCTAAGACACTGCGACAAGTCAACCAAATTGAGCATAAGTTAGCTCTTGTAAGCAGTTATGACTTGGAAGTTGTCCCCAGGTTGAGGGAACCGGTTTTTCTGTTTTGTTGATTTTTATTTCCTTTACATGACCAGGCCCAGGCAAAGAAGCATCGAGCAGAGACGCTATTAGCTAAAATAGAAGCATCAATGATGCCTGCTAGTCCACCTGATGATCAAGAGATGATCACAAATGAGGAAAGAATTATGTTCCACAAGGTTGGCTTGAGTATGAAGGCGTTCCTACCTCTTGGTAATTTGTTTTCTTTGCATATTAGGTTGTTAAATCCATCCCATGGCTAGTTATCTTTCATTTTACACCAAAAATGCAAACTTGAGAGTTTCTGAATTCACAAGGAGATAATTTTTTATGTTCAGGAGTGCGTGGTATCTTCGATGGTGTTATCGAGAATATGCATCTACGCTGGAAGCACAGGGAACTTGTTAAAGCTGATCACCAAACAGACAACTCTTGGTTTCGTCGAGGAAACAGCAAGATTGCTCGAGTATGAGAGCGGGGGTATTGTGGTGGCGATTGTTAATACCTAAAGGGTATGTTCTTATTTATTATCGTGGAAAGAACTATAGCAGACCAATCAGCATCAGGCCCCAAAACATGCTAACAAAGCAGAAAGCTTTAAAACTTGTGATTTCCCTGCAGCGCCATGAGGTTGGAGATGTGTCTAAATTAGTTACTGCAGTTCGATTTTCTTGGTGGAAATTGGAGGTATTCTTATTGGGTACAACATTTTATGTGTGCAGACTCTCACCCAGCACATACATGAACTGGAGCAACAAATAGAGCAATTGGAGTTGGAGATTATAAGTATGTGTGTTGTATTACCTTTATGAATTTTCCTTGAATGTGAATTTTAAAATCTACTGGTGGTTCTGTTTGTTTAGAAGACACAAGACCATGAATGACACAGATACATGCATGTTTTGATTCCCAGAAGATCCTTGGGTTCGCAGGTAGCCCATATCTGCATTGCAAAGCGGTGAATAAGACAGTCTCGGCCTAAAACTTTGTTCCTTTTAAGTAGTTGAAATTTCATCATCAAGCATTGAATCCTCAAGTCCTGCATATTTTTTCTTCTTTTTTCTTTTTTTCCCCTTGTGTTTTTGTTTCTTAGGCTTGAATCTCAGTAAGATTGGCTTCTGATACTGCCAATAGAATCTGCTACATTCTGGTAGTATTCTTGGTTTATTATCCTATTCATTCTATGACATTATCTGGTGGTCGTCTGGTATTTTGCAGGGTGATCCGAAACATGTAGAAACTGATAACTGGAGCTCGCATGATTTTGACACTGTTTCCGGAACAATAAACCAAGTAAGATCTATCATATGCCTTCTTCCCAGTTCCCACTGTGGAAAGATCCTCGTACTACCCATGTTTCTTTAGTCAGATGATTGTTGTGTCTCGGCATTCAACTCATTTCACACGTGAATAAATGTCGGACTTGATTTTTTATATAATAGCGATTGGTTACCTTACTGAGAAATCGGCAAAGGACAACAAGGTCTCCAAGCAAGTTTGATGTATTACAGGAAAATAAAAATGACTCTTACTCTTGCAGAGTGAGGATGAAAGAGTGGACTACAGCGAGGAGGAGTTTGACAGTGATTCTGAAGATGAGGATGACATTGAGAATTTTGCATCTCTCATCAGCCGCGATAGTTCTCGCAGAGTGAAGGGCTGAGAGATCAACTTCTTTTTTGTTGCTGATGTTGTATATGCTTCATTGGGTTGCGGTTGTGGCAGCCATTCCTTGTGCAGTATTTCTCTATACAAGAAGCAGCGAAAAGTCTTCCATCATCTGTAACCCAGTAGTAATACGATTGTTCTTCCATGAAGTAACTTCTTCCTCGCGAGGAGACAAGGGCGATTCATTAGCACCTGGGTTAGAGTCCTGTCGACAGGTGGTCTTGTTGGTCATTTTCTTGTATTTTTCCTTATAATTGTTTCACATGCCCAAAAGAATCCAATAAGCATCTCTAATGCTTGAGATGTATGTACTTGATGTATACAAGGTGGGTTGTACAGTCCTTTCTTCTTATTGAGATAGTTGACCATGTTATAATGGATGAGGCAACTTTAGATTTTCTGAAAGCGTGTTAAAACACTTTAGAAATGTTGTTCAAATACATGAGTTTAGGCTCGATAAACATCTAGTTATGAGGTTGTATTGCCTGCTGTGCTCAGCTTTAACCCAAAACCGAATGAGCTGCATTCCCTTGCCTTAAGTTTGATGTACTTGCTCACTTGAAATGCACTCACTAATAACAAACATCGAGAGAATCATACGAGTTCAACACAATGATCACCTCAGTCCAATGGATTTGAACAACTGTACAACTACTTACAGCAACATATGGTACTTGCTAGGATGTTTGTATTTCTATAGACAGAATTTGATGTTTTTAGCACTTAATAGCCATGAAAAATGGCACTAACACGCTACGAACACTCCTATCTTGGCGCATCACAGCAGTGATCATAGAATATACAAGTCGTCAAGAACCATCGAATATTCTCCAAGCATTCTGTGGAATCCGTACGTAGAAGCTGTACAAGAGCACATGGAAAAGATCCTAATTAACCGAAAACTAATTGCTGTCACCGCCTGGCAGGTGTAAGTGGAGAAGAGTTTCCGCTTGCAGGTTTTCTTAGTCCTGAGGGGGAAAACAACAGGTATTGATCAGCTTGAACTAAATCAAAGATATCTAGACTGAACTTGTATTGGACGCTTCAGTTCTGCAGATTGTTTTTTTGAACTCTTGTTTCACACAGCTGAATATGAAGTTAACTGATTTGCACTCTCCTTAAATACTTTCCATCCCATCGAATGTAAGATACTCCTTAATAATCCACCTATTATTATTTTAATTCAGTCAAACAAAAATTGAATCCAGAGGGGAGAGGTACTTTTGTGTGCAATCTCACACGCGAAGCGAGAGACTGCTCCATTGAGATTAACCCATGTGTCCAGTCATTCTCAATTTAACAGCATTGCAGCAATAGACTTGCTAAATTGTTGATGTATCACCTAGCATGTGTGTGGTAATAGTTACCTGTAGACAATCTTGTGGTATTTACTCGTGACAGGCGAGGAGAAGTTGTTTGCCCTGGTATCCGAGAACTCTGAGAAACTTTGCTTACTGAGTTTGACCTGCAAATAGAAAAGATTAAAAAATCACCAAACAAAGGCCTTTACACCATGATGGTATGAATAAAAGGCTTCTGCCTTTGACACATTTCAGTTACTGAAATTCAATACTTTTGGGATTAAGAAATAATTATGAGAAAGGGAGTATGAATTAAGAAATAATTCAAAACGAGCACGAGGTCAGAGATGATGGTAACACTGACCTCTGAAGGCTACCAACTGCTTTCTTTGATGAGGCTGAGCCTTTGAACAGCGTAGTGAGTTCAGAAACTCCATCAGTTTCTGTTCCCATGGATGTATCACCTTCAGATATTTCACTTATATTCTCCTCATTATCCGCATCTTCATCATCTGCTGAGTCATCCACTGGGGTGAGAGTGGATAGCCGTTGTGGCTCCTTCCGTCCGTTCACGTCATTCATGGACCTAGATGACCGTAAGCCACCTTTTTGCTGATTGCCAATGAGTTGCTCGGAACCAGCATCACTATGCTCTGATCTGATGTCATGATCAGAAGTTGCTTTCTGATGAAGTACAAAGCGTTTCTCACCACGCAAACTCGGGCTTCTTGGAGAATGGTCTCCAGCAGCGTTTGTCGGTGAAGTTAAGGACCCATACCTCAATGAGCTTGTACGCTTGATACTGGAGTGGATACTTTGAGGATCTTTAAGCAGCAGCCTCTCAATTTCCTCGTCCTTTCTAGCTATCACATCTTTGAGAGATGCTACCTGGGAACATAGCAGCTTGTCATATCAGTTCGTTCTACACAAGGTGCTTCACAAGCAAACTATAATCCATGAACGGTCTATGAAGTCTTTTCAAAAGAAATAAGATATGTCGCAGAAAAAAACCTGGTCCACTAACTCCCGAACATCTCTTCCTTCTTTGCTGCTCCTTGCAGCACCAAGCTCAACACTAGAAACCCGTTCAGCAAACTTCAAGGTGCTTACTGTTTCCGTATATGATGTTGCATCAGGATTTACCTGAACAAACATCAATGTCTTTGCTCTTCCGCCTGAAACATATGCATTTGCATATATATATATGACGGTTTGTTGTCTCAGCACATAAAATTAACCTGTTGTTGAAATTCAAGTACCTAGAGAAGTCTGAAGAACTTTAGTAAGCTTGCTGTTCCGGTAAGGGACATGAGAGCTTTTCTGAGCAAGTGCAGCAATGACGTCTCCAAGAGCAGACAAGGATTTGTTTATATGTTGTGCTTCTTTCAATCTATCTCCAGTAGCCTCTGAGCGATCTACTCTTTCACTTCCTGCAAGATCCACTAAATGGAGACTTCCACGTGTAGTAGCACCAGTTTTGATGTCGGTTCCTTGGACGTGGATAGTGACAATGCTGCAATAGGAACATACGTTATTACGCTTGAGAAGCTCCATCGTCACTAAATCTACAAACAAGCACAGAAGCATGTATTAGCACCTGTGTGAGCGACTGCTTCTCTCATTCATTGCAGTGGCGCTAACTGATCTATTTTCATGTCCAGTTCTCATCAGCTCAATCACATCAGAGGTCAATCTAACAGGTCTCATGCTTGCATCAGGCACAGCAAGTCCATGGCCTTGGGAAGCAGTTAAAATCCCAAGTGTGTGAAAGTTAAGAAAACAAGATGATCAAGGAAAATCAAGCAATTGTTCACTTACATATACAGGAAGGAGTTCCATTTAAAATAAAAATAAAAAAGAATCTCGAACAGCAACGCAAATAATAAAATACCGAGGACACCTCCATTTTTCCTTTCGTACAGCATCGAAGTCGAAGGCTTTAACTGACTAAGCAAAAAATTGAACGTGAATCCTAATGTGTTGGAATTAATCTCAAGTGCTGCTAGCAACTAGTTGATTTAGCACATGCAAGTCTAGCGTACACAGTTAAACAGCATTTGAGTTCTAAAGTTGTTGTGTCAAAAGAAAAGTTATGAATTTGATAGCAAGGTATTAGGTCTAGATCGTAAAATTGAAATTGATAACATCAAAGAAGATGTAATAAAAAGGATATTTCTTCTGGGAACTATCGCTTGAGAGAAGATCCCGAACTTGTTCGTTATAAATTTCTATCATTTGAACTGCAATCTCATAATCAAAATAGTTCTTCCTGTCTTCAGAAATTTGGAAAAGGTCGTCTAAAGCACGGTAGTTGACCCCCCAATTCTCTTTAGTTGCACCCTCAGGACCAGTCTGTCAAAAACACATCCAGGAAGGCAGGCAAGTTTTTAGTCATCAGAAACTTTATCATTGAATTGAAGATCAGCATTACTCCTACCATTGTGTAGGTCTTTCCTGAACCAGTTTGGCCATAAGCGAAAATGCAGATGTTGTAGCCATCCAGAACTGTCCGTATCAAAGGTTGAGTGTCGGAGAAAACCTCCGCTGGAACAGGAAAACTACAGTGTCACGAGGTGATTCCTCAGGTGCATTGGTAAATTAGATTACAAAGAACAAGAGATGTAATAAGATGGACTCCTTAAATAAGTTGGTCAGTATTGTTAACTGAAACAGAAGTTGTGAAGGAGCCGACCTTGACTTGCAGTCGGACCAAAAACCTTATTGAACCTAAATGATTTCTGACCATCCTTCCCTTGCTTTAAAGGATTGGCAATCACAAGCTCTCCATATTCACCAATTTCTTCGATCACAGGTTCCTTTCTGGTCTGTCCAGGAAGGAATGGCCTTATTCGACAGTAAACTCTAATACAACCTGTACATAGAATAAACAATGAGAACCACTAGATCACAAGAGCACAAGGAAAGCAAGTATTCAGAGACTGGGATCACCTTTCAAGTCTTGCAGCTCATTATATAGTTTGCGGTTTTCACAGAGAACATCATGATACTTTTGAGCTGCTTTTGCAAGTCCTTTGAGTTTTTTACCTGAATAGCAGCACATATGTTGTTAAGAATATCCCACTACCAAAAATAAAACGTTAAAATTGAATGAGGTCCTTGTTTACCTATGCAATCCAATTCTCCTAAATAGCTCCTCTGAGACTTCAGAAGTTCTTGCTTGATGGACTCTGAAGAATTCCTTAGTTCCTATGCAATATATGAATTAAAAAATAAGTCTGACACTTGCTATCATGACGGTAAAGGAATAAATCTTTAGATGGTCTAAATACCTGTAGCGCAGCAGAGTGAGCATTCATGAAGCCCTCAAAGATATGTTGTTTCTTACTCCATCCCTGAACCTTTGACTCTTCATTAACTTCAAGTTCTTTAACCTTATTCTTCCAATCATCCAGAAGCTTCTGCTGCTCATTCAGCCTCTTCTCCAACTCAGTTTGAACCAATTTCCCTTGGACGTCTAGCTCCTGACAATGCAGCTCATACATTTTCTTTGCTATTTCTAGCTCTTGCTCCAGTCCTTCCATCTTGAGATTGCTCTCATCCTTCGTCTTAATAGCTGCTTCTAGCTCTCGTTCCAGTGTTGACATCTTGAGATTGCTTTCGTCCTTTGTCTTAATGGCTGTTTCAAGCTGTTGCCTCAATGCTGACATCTCTGCATTGCTTTGGTCCTTTGTTTTCTTGGTTGCTTCTAGCTCTTGCTTGAGAGCTGATATCTCGAGATTGCTTTGATCTTTCTCTTTCTTTAATCTGGAGAACTCCTCATCTCCGTGCTGCTGCTTCTTCTCTTCATTTTTAATCTTTTCAGACTGTTTCGGGCAGTCAAAAAAAAGAAAAAAAGGGTTATTAATCGTTCTGCTGAAAACAAATTATGCATTTCAAAGCAGACAAATGGTCCTGTAAAACCCCAAAAGAGATCAACAATCACTGGATCAGGTGCTTACTAGTCCTGCTACAGGTTTATTCTTGTTGTGCTTGCATCTCAATTTTCGTACTTCATTTGATACAAGGCAATGATATTTGACCATTTTCCAAAAGAACAAAACTGAAGCATGCGTAGTCTGTTACCTTCATATGCTGGAGCTGGTTCAGAACAGACTGCAACCAGACAAAGATCTCCAGCATTATGAAAAATAAACCTGGATTGAAAAGAGCCAATAATTTATGTAAATAATATAGCAAGAACTGAAGTACCTCAGTCTCTTCACTGGTCCCAGCAGCAAGGGCTTCGAGTACCCAAATCCTGGACTGTAGCTTCTCTTCGCGAGCTTTATAGTGACTATTTTGCTGCATGAAACTGACTACATAAGATAAGATACAGGAAACACGGGAAAAAAGAGAGGAAAAGCAATCAACAAAAGAAGATATTTTACAAAACATTACAGTTCGTAGATGTTCTGTTTGAGTAGATATCCGTCGCTCTATCTCTTGAATCACTTTTCTTAGAAGACATGCAACTCGCTGGGCAGGGATGATAAAAAAAAAGTTAAAATATTGGCAACTGGAAAAAGGAAGATAATAAATTTCTGATTCCCTTACATGAGGTATCTCAGCATTCTTTCTTTCTATGCTTTCATCCAAGATGCTATTGATAACACTCAAGAGTGACTGAGTTGGGGCATTCTGCAGAAAAGATTACATGAATCAGTAATGGAAAGAATTAAGAACGATCTGATGTCAATAAATTGCTGAATTTTTCAGGTACTTGCGTCTAAACTGTTTGATTTCAGCATCTCTGTGATCCGTGTAGCATGAAGATCAGAATATAGTCCTTGCTTCATTTGAAACACCTCATGGTACTTGTGTCCACTCTGAAGTACAGAAGCATTCGATTCTATAAAGACATAAAGGAGAGACATTGAAAGTTGAAATTAAGGGGGAAAAATGTTACTACTCCTATAACTGTATAACAAAAAGGAAAACCAAAAAGTTACGGAGAGAGAGACCTGATAAAGCTGGACTATGTCCTCCTCGCATAAAGTTTGTATCTGACAGGAAATCCCGCTTGTCTTCTCGAGGTTGTGCCATTGGACTGCCAGATTGCCGCAGAAAATACTTCTTTAGTGCAAAAAGGCAGTCCAGAACAGGCTTCATAGATCCCTGCAGAGTCCAATAAAACGATTAATAAAAATAACCAGATTCAGAAGAAAGAGGAGGCATGGAATGTAAAGAGATATGGTGGGCACTTAAGGAAATCTGCATGCCGTCAGAGACTTTAGGCAACAGACGGCAATTTCAAGCGGCATATGAGCATAGTTAGCTATTGATTTCATTTAATGTAGACCAAGCTGAATCCAGAATGAGATTGGCAAGTAAACCACACGGAAATCACAAGAAGCTCAATAAACTTACAAGTACCAGGGAGTAGGGAGAGATGTATTACCCTTGATAAGTCTGATAGCTCGAAACATGGAAAACCCATCTCAGCCATTGTTGCTATGAAACGCTTGATTCTTTGAGTCCGAGACTCCGGAGACTGGCTGTAATCAATCCCCTAGATACAAATGCACAGGACACAATGATACTAGATTCTGCGATATTATATCCCAACACAACATCAATAGAATGTAACCAACACCGTTTGGTACCTCGTAAGCATAGCCAGGTTTCAACTTAATTAAAATACTGTACAAGGTCACCCCATCCAACAAGCTAGCTCTAAGCTCCTCCTCCGAAGCTTTCACTGATAAATAAAAATGAGGAGCCACCTGGTTCAACCACTCCACCAACAACACCCGTCGTTGAGCTGCATGAAACTCGTTCGGTTGGAATGCCTCGAACATAAGAAGCAAGATAGTCGAGAGAAATTGAGATGAAGTCCTTCACCTTCAGCCTCGGGGTCCCCATTTGTAATATTTCTGGTATCCATGTTGACCCCACAGCAACACCAAGAATACAACAGCTTCACGACTAGCTCACTACCAGATCATAGAGAGCGCTATGCAGAGGGAACTTTATGATGTATCTTCTCGATAAATTGCCCTGCACGTAAGCATACAAAACGATCAGAACCCTCTTCATCCACATGTGCAGACAAGTAATCCTTCAACAATGAAGAGATTACACCCATAGAGAGGGTGCTTTTCGATCATATAATCCAGGCAAAAAGTCAATTTCTGTCAAAGGATATAATCCAGTTCATTTCTAAGTTACTACAGCATGAGGGGAACTCGATAGCACCTAGCAGTACTTATTATTGATGATCGCGAACAACGGTTTCTGAGCAATTGCAGCGTCAACCAGGGTGAATAACACCGGTATTAACAGAATCTCTCTTGAAGACATATGAAATTTGTGAAGGCAAATAATACAAGGAAGAACACCCTCTCGCTAAATGTTGACTTCCCGTTGGCCTAAAATAATCAGATTAGGAGAAAAAAAACATCAAAGCAATCAACACCAACAAAACTAGATAAAAACGAACCCGAAACATTGCGTCAAACACCTTATGAGCAACCCATCATTTTCAAACCCATACAACAATTCTAAGAAAGGGTCAAGGGATCATACCGATTCCTCGTTTCCAAACAATCGAAATACTAGTCCGACAATACAATCAAACTCACGATCTTCGAAGTTCGATCAAATGGGTGAATCGAGAATCGAGACGACAATGGGTTTCTTTTCTGTTTGATGAAGGTGAACGAGGGTGAGAGACAAAGGGTGACGGGGAGAAACACAAGGGTTGCCTCTCCCGTGTGAAGGGATGGGGACGAGGCCCAAAATGTGCGCCTCTAATATCTGAGAGAGCAGGAAGAAATGGGGCTGAGAGGAGAGCGCCGGCGGCGGCCATTTTGCGCCGATGTGTGGATGGTTTTGGGGTTCTGATTTCTGACGGTTGGTTAGAGAAATGTTAGGGCTGTGGCTGATACGCCCGCGCGGGAATCGCTCTTGGTTGGCGAAGTCAACTATCCTCCGCTTATTTTCTACGCTCGTTATTCCAACCATGGATTTAAAATTCTTAAGCACGTATATTCAAAGGGTTTGTCAATGGTATGCGGTATGCCTCACACCATGTTATAGATTTTAAATTCATTGATTTTTATTTATTTATTTTATTTTTTAATTCAAATCACAAACAATAATCAATTAAAAATCTTCATTATTATTGGATTTTTTTAACACACCTAATTTGTGTATGATATTATCCTACAAAGATTTTTCACATATTAAAAAATTATCATTGATATTTCAAAAAAAATTACTTAAAATAATATTAGATCGTTTAATCATGTAATTTCCATGGGTCGAAAGAGTTAGTAAGTTGGAATCTAGTTGGCTAAGATAATTATTTTTTGACACTCAATGGAAACTTTCATCATATTTTGATATTCATTTTGATTTTGAGAGTTGATATGTATTTGATATACATTTCTGAATAATAATAAAACATAAGTTAAATTATTTTTTTGTGTAATTTGTCTTAACTAAAATCAGTGACAAAAACTGTAACAACAACAACTATCAAGTTTTTTGGTCACATATAGAATTTGAAAATGATAAAATATACGTAATATTACCTACGTCTCATATTGCAACGTTTCTCTCTCTTTATATTATCATATACGTAATTTGAGAATGTGCATTACGTATTTAAACGGCACAATTTAAATTTTCTAATGATCCAAAGTTATACTACATGACGTTTACCATCATCAATCTTTTATAATATTTTTTAAAAAAATAACGGAGATCATCCCAGAACACCGATCAAAGATTTTATCATCATATATGTCTGGTTAAAAAATTACTCCTTTCATCCAAAAAAGATTGTAATTTTTATGTCGAGCACTTATGACGATGCAAGTTTTGAACGGTGATGCGGAACGATAAAACGTTATTTTTTGAGAAACTATCGTGAAATATTAATGATAATAAATGTTATGTACTATAATCTGACACTAATAAAAAAACTATAAATTATAAAATTTTTAAATTATGTATAAAACAATACGTGAAAAAATATTAAAATAATTATAAAAAAAAATTTTGGATGAATAAAGTGTTACATGATCGAAAAGAAGAGAGTGACGGAAAAAAAGGGAGAAAAACAAAAACCAAGTTCGTCGATATCGAATACCACGGCCCAAGGCTAGTCGCCATCTCCCATCACACACCCACCACCACCACACCACCCGCTCCGACGAAACCCACCGCCGATGGGCCGGAAAAAGAACGTAGTCTTCGACGAGTCACCGCCGGACGACTTCGACCCGGCGCACCCGTACAAGGACCCGGTGGCGATGCTGGAGATGCGCGAGCACATCGTCAGAGAGAAATGGATCCAAATCGAGAAGGCCAAGATCATCCGCGAGAAGCTCCGCTGGTGTTATCGCATCGAAGGCGTCAATCACCTCCAGAAATGCCGGCACCTTGTTGAACAGTATCTCGATGCGACTAGAGGCGTCGGGTGGGGCAAGGACGGGCGGCATCCTTCGCTTCATGGTTGTGGATTGGATTTGATTCGTGGAATTGATATGTTGATTGAATGATTGATTGATTGATGGTGGTTGTTGTTGTTGTTGTGTTGTGTTGATTAGGTCCGAAGGTTGAAGTGGCTGCAGAGGAAGAGTGACGGACTGGACTGGACTTGTTTGTTGAAGGTATTTTTGGAATTGTGAGCATTATCGGTGTGAATCGTTGATTGTGATAGGAAATTGATGTGATGCACTGATGAAATAATGAATGCTGGTGAAGAATGATGACCAATTTAGGTCTGATGTCGCTCAATTCGAATCTTGGTTCGGTTATGTGATGGATCTCGACTTTGGAGATTTGCGGAGAGTGGTTTTCGCTTTGTTGATCCATATGAAATAGAGTTGTTTTTGGATTATTGCACATGGATATAGAGGGCATAACCGCACAAGTAAACGGAATTGAAGTTTAGGGAATTAACTTCCTCTAGAATTGATGGGGCTGCTTAAGGATCATAGATTACTAGTTATGAAGATGATGATGCTAATACATTATAGCTAGTGTCATTACCATTGAAGGATATGGATGGGAGACACATAACGCAAAGTGCATTTTACCGACCGTGGTCACTTATTCATGCAAGAATGTTAGGAATGGAATTATGGACCATATAACGCCAAGAAAGGAGGCATATTGTTAGAGGGAAAACATACATGGAGTACTCTTGATACAGCATTTCATCGAAAGTATAAACTATTGGCAACCTTATCCCAATATTTCTCTCAATAATTGTGCATTTCTCTTAATGAAATGAGAATACAGTGTTCTGATGCATCTACATTCAACAAGACTCCTGATGATTTGTGACAGTATACTTGATTTCTTCTCAGCGATTTCTTATTTTCCAATTGGATTCCAGAATTTATTGTTTCATCATGAGTGTTGATCATTGGAAGAAAATGAGATTGTTGCACCCGTAGAACTAGGCCTTTATCCTCCATATGGAATACTCTTGAGTCAGTATGAACTATTTCTCTTTGGTGCGATGCTCTGCTTGGAACAATCAATTGTGAAATGTTCTCGTTTTTCTTTTCGCTTTCTTTTTATACTACTGCTTGGGAACTTTTCTTATGCCGAGTGATACTTGTTAACAGGCGAAATAATCGGGAAGTATGCTGTTGGTTAGCATATGACTGTCGACCTGCTTGAATTCACTTGCTTTCCAGACTTTGTTCAAATGCTGAATGTTTCAGTTTTAAGTTCTCTCTTTGTCGCTTTTGCATTTTACCAATCGCATAATAAGTTCCGTTCTCTATATTCTTCAGTGTCTTTTTTAATTGCATTCTATTGGTATGTTTTTTAACAATACTTTATGCGTGTGATACATGACACATCTCTAGGATGAAATTTTACCCCGTACTATTTCAGATGAGTTCCTATGCACAAATTAGGCCTTACAAAACAGTGCTGAAAACTTGGATTCTTGGTAAAGAAAACTTGGACAAATTGTGGAATCTAGGAGAGGCTTAAGCTGGCTTTGTCCAAAACTTACACGTAGTCTGGGATTTAAAAGAGCCTTAAGCTGAGCTAAAAAAACTGGACTTGCCAAAAGTTTCAGCTTGCAACAGGATCGCGGCGAGACTGAGGCTGAGCCAAGAATAGTAAGCCCATCGTGCAGTTTTGTAGGGTTCTCATGCTAGGATAATACCTCACGAGTTGATGGTCTGACTTCGCTCCCCCATTTTTATTTTTTTCGACGCCGCCTCCTCTCCCACCTGTCCACAGCCCTACAGGCCACGGCTCCAAACAACAATGCACACGATGACACGATGTTCGCTGCCCCTGTTAGCATACCAACCATTATTAATCGATAGAAGAGTGTAGGACACGTACCTTGCATCTGTTTATATCCATTAGTTAGCAAGGCAAGTTGGAGAGCTCCTGGTTTAGTTATCCTTATGGGTCGGCCATTTCTGCGTCACATGTCACGTCGGGTTTCTCTTGGTCTGTTCGCAGTTAGTCGTATGATGCATATGCATTGTTCTGGGGGATGCATGATCTTTATGGTTGGGTAATGTCTGGGAGCTCCCTTCAGTCCAATGAGTGGGAGAAGCAAAGGGAAGGAGGATTTGCTCCCACACCACGCAGCTGGGGCTCTAATACTTTGTGAAGGCGTAGTTAACCCCAAAATGCATGGGATGGCAGCTGTATCCCGCATCACTCAACCCTCTCTATTGGACTGAAAGGAGCTCCGACTAACCAAACTCTATCGTCTTTCTCTTTCTGCACAGCTCTATCCCTCACTTCCTGTCGTGCAGTTCCTTATATAGAGCTCATCTCGTATACACAAAATAGGGATTTTGTCTTATACCCTTGGCTCTTTTGTGGTTCGCCGCCCTAACTCTTTCTGTAGTTGATAGTATCAACTCGATCCTCCAAACTGTAGCTCTGATGATCTAGTGGAGGAAATCATGTAGCAATCTAAGATAGACGTCGTTATATTCATGTAACTGATTGCTTATAATGGAATAGAAGTTCTAGTTCCTATTGTATCTTGTTGGTCGGAGAAGATAAAATGTCCCATGTGGCAAGATTGTGGAGTATTATTGATTTGGAAGAGGTAAGTTGAAAGCATTGAGGTTTTAAGGTGGTGTAAGTCATAGAAAACCTAACAAATTTAAGATGGTAGAGAGCATTGGGTAAAGCACAGGGGTTTGGTTGCGTTCGGCTTGTATAGTTGTCTCACGTGCGATGCTGTGTTGTGAATGTGGTGTTCACACAGTGATACCCTTTTTCATGAATCTATGGATTCGTATTTCTTTCTGGTGTTTTCTCAGGAGCCCGTCCTCTGAATATGTAGTCTGCAGAGTGAGGTCTGGTTATGTCATATGGTCTTGGTCATGCTCATGGCACCTTGCTCTTGTTTGCTCTGTACATGTTTATCCACTCTGCAAATATTCCCTATGAAATTAAGATTCTGCGCAGGTCCATCTTCGTTATTGTTCGGCGGGTAAAGTAGGGAATTAAGCTCTTTCACATGGAACTCCCTGAATTCGGGATAGTTTGGCACCAACCCATTAAGAATATGTCGAGGATGAAAGTCGAGGATCGAGTGTCTGGATATGGTTGGAGAAACCGACTACGTTGGCTTGATTTTTTGTTTTAGGGAGAAAAAAAAATCTTGTTTCGTACAATTGTTAGATGCTGCCATCCTGGTCAAGAGCCCGTTTCTTTAGAACTTTTTTGCAGATATTTTATGTGAAAGTATCCAACACAGTGTGCTGTTGTGTGCACGGGATAGAATCAAAACGTTTTCCAGCAGTCACTGATCAGTACCAATACCAGTGGATACATATGACATTTACCTCTCATGTAATGGAGGGAACAGGACAAACTAACGGTCAAGCATCAGTTTGGGGTCCAAGATCTAAATGAATGCGTTTGGTGGCATGGTCCATCCTGCACGCATTCGACAAAGTCGTGAACGTGAAGTGAAAGGTTCTTGTTCTGGGAATAGGAATAGGAAAGATAGGCATAGCATAATATAGTATTTCCAACGTGAAATCGTAATTATTTTGTTCATTATTCATCGTGTATTTTGACAAGTTTTATTTTCTTGTCAATGTTAGAGATATGCACTCATTTCATGTGTGAGGTGAGAACAGTAGAAGTAACAGTACAGTGAATGCGATAACAATCTAGTCTTCATTACCAGATAACGAAGGACTGATATTTCATTATTGTAAAACGAACAACGAAACCAAAAAAATCGTTTTCCAGATAAGGAAAGAGAGACAGAAAAGGGGGAAAAAAAGGAAAAAAAAGGAAGAGATGAGAAAGCAAGTGAACGTCTGCGGATAGCGATGACCGAAAAAGGATGAGCCACTCCTTTCCTTTTCCGTGCATCTTCATCTTCATCTTCATCGAAATTACCTAACTGCCATCCACTTCTTCACCCATCACCTCTCCAACCCCACCTTTGAAGGCATATTCTCAAGTCTCCTATTAAAATCATTTAAAATCGATCCTCATATATATATTGAGTTTATATGAATTTATATATTTTATTTTAATAATAATAAGATTTATTATGATGATTAAAAAAACCATA
The DNA here is from genome assembly GCA_001925005.1 of Drosera capensis. NCBI lineage: Eukaryota > Viridiplantae > Streptophyta > Magnoliopsida > Caryophyllales > Droseraceae > Drosera > Drosera capensis. The sequence goes on from LIEC01011705.1 coordinate 15,749, forward strand.
AATAATACTGATGGTTTTCAATTGAAATCCAGACAATTCGTTTACCCATTTATTTATGAACGTTACACCTATAGCTGTTAGGCAAGAACCAATCCCACGATGTGAATGATGACAAGAGAATAAAAATTTCCGCCCTGTGGACTGGCACAAAAACACGCTGCACCATTTGAAACGACCTGTCGCAATCGCATCAGTCGAGAGGAAAAAACAAACTTCGACAAAAAAAAGCATGAAAAAAAAAGCAAACTAAATTTAAAAAGAAAAAGAAAAGTTGAAAAAAGAGGGACAACGCCGTTGGTGACGTCCGTTATCTGTGTTCCCCGCTAAACACGCTCCTCTTGCTTTTTGTTGTTTTGAAAATTGGATACCCCAAAAATCTTCTCCCCATCTCGAAATTTCTTTCACATAAAAAAAAGTCGTGTGGGTACAAATTTCGTAAGTTGATATTGACTTGGGGTCGTCCTAATGGAACTACGTGACTCCATATCCTCCAGGTAGTTGGACGGTCCACACTTGAATAATTTCAATATAACAATGGGCTGGAATGAATGGAATAAAAAAAACTTGATGCTTTCGCACATCGAAACCACCGCCTCACCACTCCCGCACACGTATCCCATGATGGCACCTTATCCAACACCATATTTCCTTGATATAAATATACTTATTAATTTAAATCATTTTTAAAAAAATATATAATATCATCTTTAATAAATCTTTTATATAAAAAATATTTAAATGAATTATTATTTATTACAATGCACTTATTATCTTCTATCATAACTATTATAATAAACCTTATTATCATTAAAAAATATTTTTTTATCATACTCCACAAAAATTACACATAAATCTGGATGACTTATCAATATCTTATTTATATTATGAAACAAAATGAATATTTTTTTTTCTTTTTTGTTTGTGTTATAGACCTCATGAATTTTGATTAGAAACACACAAATCCAACAACAAAGTTTAAATTAATCATCATTGTTAGAACAAGTTCAATCATTAAACTAAAAAAGAAATTTTTTCAAAAATATAAAAATCCAAAATATTTTCCAATATATAAAAAAAATTCGCATTACATATAATTTTAAGTTTTAACAATTCATCTCATTATTCTTTTCCGTCACCGTCGTCCATTTCCTCATTATCACCACCATCTTCAATTTACTCTCCGTTGTCCCAACCATCACAACCTCCCTGTAAAGAGAGCCCCTTTCATCACCACCACCTTCTTCGCCTCCTCCTCCAAATCCTTATCACCATTATTCTCCTTCGTCATTGCCCTCACCTTGATAGGCTCTTCATCAAGCCAAAATTATCAGATCCATTATGAAACTGTCAATCCAAACTTATGCACTGCAAATACACATACAAATTCATGTAAGAGTTTACAATCAAACAGGTTGAAAAGAATACGAATTTGAATTTATTAACATGCGATCATCAAACACATAAATCAATTTGGATCCATCGACTAACCATGATATATCAAGTATTGATCCCTGATGCCCAGTAAGTCTACACCATGATATATCAAGTATCGATCCCCGATGCCCAGTAAGTATTGATCCATCGGCTGACCATGATATATCAAGTATTGATCCATCGACGCTCTGTTCAATTTGTTACAAACAGTGCGCTTGCACTGTTATAAAAAAGCGTCTGAACATTCATCAAACCTTCAAACGCACCGTTTTACACAATAGAGATGTTTCGTTTCAAATCCAATCCAACACAAACACATCAAAATCCACAAATCCGAATGAAAATGTTCAAATATAAACATGACGTCTGTTCATTTTTGAAATACTATGTCTGTTTAAATACAAACAACGTGTCTACCTTGTTACAAACAGTGCGTCTGAATATTCATCAAACCTTCAGACGTACTGTTTAACACAATATAGAGGCACTGTTTCAAACTTAATCTAACACAACACATCAAAATTCACAAGTTCGAATTAAAATATGCAAATACAAACAGGACGTTTGTTCATTTCTGAAACAGGATGGTTGTTCAAATACAAACAGTACGCCTGCATTGTTATGATCCCATTGCCGAAGACTGAATCATTGTCATACTATCTGTCTTACTCAAAGGTTGGGATTGGTTATGATGCCACCAACAATGACTATAAGGTGTTGGCCTTGTTGTACGGAGAATCGTTGGTTTATTCGCTTGGCAAGGGATGTTGGAAGACTCAGTTAAGTGCAGCTGCTTCTACTGCACGTTGTGTTTGGAAGATATAAACTATTTCAAAGACCATATGTATTACATGGTGTGATGTAATGATAAATACCCCACATCCTATCCTAAAGAACTCAAAAGTGAAGACTGAAAACTCGCCTCTTTTTATGTATCCAATGAATTATTTCACTTGACGACATTACCACCTACTAATGTGAAAACCAGACGCCCCTTGATGACGAGACTTTCAGTTCTTGACAACTCCCTCCCAATGTTGGATTTCTATAACAATTATTGCTGGGTATGAATCATGGACAAGCACAGCCTCAATTCTGATTGAGTCAAGAGATGCTCTATCGATAACGTTAGTTTTGTGTTTCATTCCCTTCGAAAGAACGAGGAACTCATCTGTGTTTCGAAGAACAAGGAAATCAAATCATACGAAATCAACACCCTAGAATTGATCTAGGAGGTAAAAAGAGGTGACGCAGAGGAGACGTAGGAGAAAAGGGATGTGTATTGTTCGAGAATATATGAAATAAGAAATATTTTTTCGGGTTGAATCAAATAGGAATTATTTAATAAAACATACACCATATGAGAATTTACTGAAACTAAAATATATATAGTTATTATTATATTTTAACATTAAAAAATAATTTTGATATCAATTATATAATTTTCGCTTCAATATGTGATTGTGTTTAAAAAAAAATATCAATTCAAAACTCAATTATGCATTCATTTGTGAATTAATCCAACTTAAACATAGATAATTGAAAAAATAACCAAAAATATTGACGTGATAAATATAACTACACCTATATCCGGTGTCAAATTTAAAATCAAATTTAGTTCGATTCTATTTTGACATTAATTTTATCTCATTATTGAAGCTATATTTTTATAATTTGATATCAAAATATAATTATACTATCACATATAACGTATGATTGGACTTACTTAAAATATTTTCTTTGTTCATAAACACTTTTATTGTTCAGAAAAAGTCATAAACACTTTCATTGTTTATATTCATTTCGTCTCATAATTCTTACAATATATATATATCATATATGATTCTATACACATGAATACATATATCATGTTGAAATATATAACTTATATCATTATTGATGTTTCACGATAAATTTATAAAAAAAATTACGTTTAATCGTTATACGCGTATCAAACATTTTATTGATATACTTATTTGATGCAGATAGCTAGTATCATTCAACAAGTAGATGATGCTTTTCAACTAGATTGTTGATACTTTCAATACATCATTTGATATTTCCGACAAATCATCCTATGCTTTTTTTTATGGAGAAGATGAGAAGATTAATCTCTCTCTCACAGCCTATCTTTCTCTCACAGCCTATCTTGGGGACAGACTTAATTTCTGTACCGTAGAAGAGAATTTAAGATATTTGAACAAATATTAATTCAAAATCACGAAGATAAAATAAAAAATCAATATGAAAAATTGTATTTTATTTTCTGAATTTCAGACTTTTCGAATTTTGTTATCATAATTTTAAAAATAGACATATGTCATTAGGAGAGGATTTTTCGTCAAAAAAATATATATGTAAAAAAACTAAAATTTTCAATTTAAAAAAAATTAAGTGCATGTTTTCAAAATTAAAAAAAATCAAAAAATTTAGAATTATATACTATTTTCCGGATAAATATTCAACAAACTTTACCTCCCTCGTGTACCCTTTCCTTTCGTACGTCTCTAGCTTGCCCAATTTTTGCCCCCACTTCAACGGTCCCCACCCACCATTCTCTCTCTCTCTAGAATAATTAAACCAAGCAAGATCCGGGACCACACCCCTACCTCCTATATAAACCCCCTCTCTCCCTCCTCATCCCCCACACCTCAACATCACATTTCCCATTTTACCCTTCCCATTTTCCCCTTATTTTAATTTTCATGGCAGTGGAGGAATCCAAAGACTTCAGCCCAATGAAAAAACGACCCCGAGTCGAATCGAAGGAAACGACCCCTGACTCGCCCGATTCGAAGCGAGTCCACACGGATCCCAACGAGTCAGATCGAGTCACGGTGGATCTTGCCGGATCGGACGCGATCCCGCTTGATCTGCTCGATCTAGAGGACGAATTCGACGTACCTGAGATCACGGGGCTCGAATCCGTGATCAAGAGCTTCGAGGACGAGATACTCCAACAGGATCCTGCTCCGGCGATGACAACGGAGGCGACTATATCTGGTTTTGAGAACGAGCAGCAACAGATGGATTTAGGTTACCTTCTCGGGGCGTCTGACGACGATCTCGGCCTCCCGCCGACGGATGAATTCGCCGGTTCGGCCGATCCGGCGGCGGTGGAGAACGGTGAGGTGATGGTTGGGTTCGAGGATGAGATGGCGAGATATGGCGAGTTTGGTTTTGGATTTGAGGAGGAGCTTGGCTGGGGGTTTGGTGAGGTGGGTGAGTTGTCGGAGTATGGTGATGGAACGGTGGCGGATTTGGCGGAGGATGGGTTTCTGTGGCGGCCGGAGTCGTTGCCGGCGTTGTAGATTTTTTTAGTTAGATCTGGATATTTTGTACAATGGAATTCCACTGCAAGATGTAGGTTTAATCAATGTTTTCTTTTTTATTGTCGAACCAAGCATGATGATGTTTTAATACACAATTTGAGGGGGAAAAAGATATTGTGTCCCGAAAAAGGAATTGATATTCGATAGGTGGTAGAGTTTGAAATATTTTATAAATTTGTTATAAAATATTATATATTTTAATTTAATATATATTATATATTAAATATATATATTTTTTATAAATTTATCAATAATTAAGATGTATATAATTATGTTAATTTTTGTTAGGACGCGATGAAATAAATCACAAGTTATGATATTGTCGTCCGGTAAACCGATCGATTAACTATTTGCTATTTGCATTGTTGAGAACTTTTCTACAAAGAAAAAGGGGTCTGAGAAAACTTTGCAACTGAATAACTAGCTGTCTATTGCTTAGAATAAAATCCAAAGATGAGAACTTCTCGACAAAGAAAAAGGGAATGAGAAAACTTTGCAATTGAATAACTAGCTGTCTATTTCTTAAAATAGAATCCAAAGATTAGGTCCACGACGGGTGAATCATATCTACCCCAAATATGAATTGTAATATTCCACGGAAGAATGCGTTGTTACTTAAAATGCCATTCTCCAGCAATCACAATGTGATGGAACAACTTTAAAACGACAGCAGCTAATAGCACAACTCAAAAATGCATTAAAAAAAATCAAAAAAAAAATCCAAGCTTCCAATCTAAAAGGTTACGCAGTTTTGCAAGGAAGTTCCAACGATTGCATTGTCAAGCAAAATCAGCTTTGAATTCCGCAAACCCTATGGCAACCATTGACAATTCATACTTCAGCGATCCTAAAACATTGATTGAGAAAACTGATCCGGAACCAATGAACTAACATACTAGTCCGCGAGACAAAAAACCAAGAGGAGAAATACCACACAGCGGCTACAATCAAGCGGTGATCTTCACAGATCTCACGAAGAGGCTGTCGGCAACCTTGCCGTGTTGCAAACGGTCCTCGAAAACAACTAAACATCCTGGACCTTGATCAAGAGTTCCAGCAAACTTCTTGTCCAAGATCATCTGCGATAACTTCCTCTCGACGATATCAACAGGCAGCTCAATAAGCTCAGCAATATGCTTAATCTCGACCTTTGAGAATGGCTCGATCAACCTGATCAAATTCTGCTCCATCAAAGAGTTTTTCGTACAGGGACGAAAGGTGCCTACGAACAATGGGATCTTCATCCAGCTGTGCCTTATAACTCTGAAGGGCGGCTTCAAAGAGCTGAAGAGACCGCTTGGAGTGAGCATTGACCACCACCCTCGTGGCATCAAGATCAGGACCCAAATACTGGAGCGCGGCTTTGGATGATATGATTCCCTCTACATCATCTGCTTGGCTCACCATGATTTTACACAGAAGCATGTAAGCTTCTTTTTTTTTTTTTTTTTTTTTACTACCATTAGAAGCATGTATTCGAGGCTATACAATGCTCGGGGATCCTCTAGGGCATTGAAGGCCTCAAATGCCCCGAAGAAATAGCTGTAGGCGGTCTTATAATCCTTCTTTTCTGCACGAAGAATCCCACTATGCGAATCTATGGTACCCTGTCGAGCTGGAGGGACATATATGGCATTGGCTGCCGTTCTAGCGGCTGTGAGCAAGCCTCAGCCTTGGGGAGATTCCTCAGGGAGAAATGAAGTTTACTCTCTAACAGCTCTATGTCCAAAAGAAGAAGCCAGTCATCTAGTCGCCTAACTTCCTTGATCAAACCAGGAAGGAGAGACAATGCTTCAGAGTATTCCTCAGTTTTCGATCAAAAGAGCAGCAAGCCTTGCTTCAACCCTTAGTCGAAGGAAAGTTCGTCTCTCAGCTCGACACCAGTGTATAGTTTCTTTGCAAATGGAGATTTGGAGGTCAGATGTGCCTGGCATTTTAGCTCCCCCGTAAATTCGGGAACATGCCAGTAGATAACAGGTGCTATTAGTCTAACAACAGAGCCGATGTGACAAGTAACAAGTTTTTTTGTGTTATACTGCTTGCTCATATGACCTATTGATATCATGAATTGCACTATTTTTCTTGCGCTCTTCAATTTATGACTCGCAATCTATTCCCCATGTACTTTCAGCAGCTTCATATCCTTATGACTCTGATGCGGTTATATGCATGGGACTAAAAAGCAGCAAATCTAAAAGTTTAATCAGCCTATGATATATCCATGAGAAAAGTTGAGAAATCTCAGTTTGTTGAGTGCGAATTTAACTTGTCTTGTGCTTATGGTTTAGGGCTAATGAGTAATGTAATAGCTCAGGATCCTGCCCCTGCTACAAATGGACAGTCATATAGTTTGCTATTTTATTTATTAATTTTGTAGGTCTTCTAACCATGCAACTCTAGTGATGACACATCTGATCACTGTGGCATCTCACCTGGTACTCCCCCTTCGACTTTGATGTGTAGCTGCTATCATGAGCAAAGTGGTTTATATGCACCGTCATTTCTGTTTTGTGTTAGGCTGGATTGGGACTTGCTGAAGCCGATGCTTGGTGCATTATCGAAACAATAGCAGAGAAAAACAACATTGGGTACAAACAATGTGTGAGCATTCTTCCCTTTTTTCTGTCCTAATGATTCTTGATACGCCATGGAAGAACTTGAGGTCTGTCTTGGCTGTAGATGTAAGTGTCACTTTTCCTCTTGTATCATCCTTGTGATGTGATTACTACCATACGCTGGGTTTAAGTAAAGTAATGCGAGAAAGAGTGGTGAAAAGATACGCTTGAAGGAATCTAGTTTGTTTGAGTTATATCTTCGTCATTATTGCAGAGTCTGCAACCCATTACAGCAAGCACTTGGGAACTCCTTGAGATACGTTATCCTTGCAACGGGTTAAAATGTTCACAATTGGGACTTGGGAGATTTAATGCCTTGCCGTTAGAACTATGAGGTCCTGTTCTTAGGATGAAATTGTTGGCGTGGGTTTTTTTTCTTTATTTTTTCTTTTTGGGCAAGAACTGATGATACTACGGATAAGGATAGAACACAAATCCTTTATGACCAAAGGATAATGTACCATTAACTGGACTGGCTTCTATTCTATCTTCCTCTGCTAATAATCCAGCTGTTTATTTTTTCCCTAATCTTATTCAGATTCAACTAAGAGGTTACTTGTCACATATTCACCATCTAAGAGTTGGTTACTGGGGGATCTCCTCAGTGAAAGCTCAGTCTTTGCCATCCAGCGGCTTACAATCTCCACGCTCACAAGATGTGGCTAGTGATGGTCAACCATCTACCGAAGCTTCTGGAAGAAGCTGGGTTCACAGCATGTTTAGCAGGGATACAACATCAAGAGCAAACTCTTTCAGTCGTGTGCGAAAATGGGCTTCTGATAGCACAGCCGCAGGTAATTTGTAGCATTACCTGTTCTCAATGTCTCATCAAAACTGTGACTTTTGAGTTATTGTATTGTGTTGTATCGCTACTCAGCTCCAAGCGAGAACGGAACTCCTCGAAAGCAAGATGTACTTAACGTTGGACAGAAGAAAATACAAACAAATTTACGCATCCTGAGGGGCCATAGCGGTGCCATTACTGCTTTACACTGTGTAACACGGAGAGAGGTCTGGGACTTGCTGGGAGACCGAGAGGATGCAGGCTTCTTTATGAGTGGAAGCACGGATTTCACGGTACTCTTGAGAAATTAGTCTTTAACGTATCATCTTCAACTATGATAAATGCCTTCATATATGCACTTGCCATTGCCATTGCCATTGTTTAATATATTTTTATATTTTTTATTTGTGAGATTGGTTGATTTTATGCACAGTAACTTCTGCAAAGCCGCTCTCTTTTCTGAAGTTCTACAAGGATTCATGTGTTGTCATCTTTGAACTTGTCCAGGTCAAGATATGGGATCCTAGCGTCCGAGGATCAGAGCTTCGGGCAACTTTGAAAGGTCACACCGGGTATTGCCATTGTCTATGTTCTATGGATACCTTTCCTTCTAGTTTTTGCTTCATGTTCCTTTTTGCCTCAGTACTTTTTGTGCTGTTTGTGGAATGCTTCAGTACTTTTTGCCTCTCTTTAATCATCGAACCTATTTCTCATCAGAGTTGTCCGTGCAATAAGTTCCAATCTTACAAGGGTGGTATCAGGTTCTGAGGATCAATCTATTCTAGTCTGGGATAAGAAGACATTTCAGCTTCTATAAGAACTCAAGGGCCATAACGGGCAGATCAGCCGTGTCACAATGCTCTCCGGTGAACGTGTCCTCACATCTTCACACACGGGACCGTGAAGATGTGGGATGTCAGAACCGACACTCGTGTGGCAACTGTTGGCCGTTTCACTGGTGCGGTTCTCTGTATGGAATATGATGATGCCCCGGCATGCTCGTTGCAGCCGGTAGGGATACGTCAGCAAACATCTGGGACATCCGTGCGGGTAAACAGATTCAGAAGCTGACCCGGCACACCAAATGGAGATACGTTGATCACAGGAAGCGATGATTGGACGGCTAGGATGTGGTCAGTGTCTCGAGGCACATGTGATGCTGTCTTAGCTTGCCACGGTGGACCAATCCTGGGCACGGAGTATTCAGTCTCGGACAAGGGAGTGATCACAGGTTCATCAGATGGGCTAGTCAGGTTCTGGGACACCGCGGAGGGATCCATTAGGTGTGTGAAGAACCTCACCATCCACGGTGCAGCAATACTCTCCATCAATGCCGGGGAACACTGGCTGGGTATTTGCGCAGCTGACAACTCCATGTCCCTCTTTCACTATCCTCAGGAGAGGCTAGGCGGCTTCTCTGGCACCGGTCCAAAACCTGGTGGGTCGGGTTGGCAACTGTATAGGACACCTCAGAAAACCGCAGCTATAGTCAGATGTGTGGCGGCCGATCTGGAGAGGAAGAGGATCTGCAGTGGCGGCCGTAATGGACTTCTTAGGCTCTGGGAGGCTACCATTAACATTTGAGTGTCCGTTTTTCGCAACATTGTTGTGTCTGTTTTTCTATTTCTTCTCCTTATTGTGTTATTGTTATTATTTCATATAGGTAGTGATAAGTGTGATTAGGTTTTTTGGTAGTATTCTTTCTGCGTTGATAATGTAACCGAAGATGGATGTGACGTCTTGCAATTTTTGTGTGGATCTCAAGGGAGTCGTCTTGCAATTTTTTGGAAGTGCGTAGTATGCACTCTTTGTCCCGTACTTGGTTCTCGGTGCTTCTTCGGCTACTCTGAATTCTCTTTTTGATTTTTAATTTAATACTGATGATTCATGATATAGACAGTTCTCGCAGAATAATGTTATGATCCTACTACTCCGACTTAACCCAAACCGTATCGTTGAACAAAGCCTATTTATCTCTTGTGTCGTAGATGTCTCTATCTTCTCAATCGTCTGTGTTTGTTCGATTTATGAGATATCTATCAAATTATTGCTTAGTGAGACCATATTGACAACTTTACCTTTTTCGTACGTGTGTACAGAACATACGTATCTCGATGGACTATCCTTGATATTATTATGACCAACGAAGACTGCTTCGCATAGCACAACCTCGATCTAAAGCACAGGTCGTGTTCATCCACACAATGATTCACCAGTTAGGGAAACCCTTGAGCCCAGCAATTAATGACTCATTAATCAAATTCCTAATACCATTTCCCTTTTGTTTACCTCCGAGGAAAATGAGGAAAGAAAAAAAAGAAAAACGAAAAAAGAAAAAGGGGGGCAGGACGAAAATGGAGGACGAGGTCATCACATTCGAATCTTGGTAGATTGCCACATTACTCTCTCCCCATTCAGACCACCCCTCGCCCATTTATAACGGATCCACCTCTCCTCATCCCCCTCCAATTCGTCTCCCGTGAAACGACAACGACGCCGACGAGGAAGTGAATCGGCATAGGGAGGCGGCGGAGAAATGGCGAGGTGGCTGGCCGCGGCGGCGGTTGCTGTCGTGTTGCTGATATGCGATTGTGCGACGACGGCGAGATCTGATGCGTCCGATCACCGTTACAAATCGGGAGATCTGGTCCCTCTCTATGCTAACAAAGTCGGCCCTTTCCACAATCCCAGGTATTGCTCCTTTTCAACCTCGAATTCTTCAAATGATATTGTGGAGATATTGTCGCGGTGGATGAGATTCGGGCATAATTGTGTTGATTGATGATAGTAGAGGGATCTGTTTGGTGGATTTGGGTAGAGGTTAGGTGATCTGTGTTTGGTGATGATAACTGATCGATTCTTAGTTTTGGGCAGATGTGAATGTAAGTGCTGCATATGAGCATCGCATCGATCCTATCGAAAGTTGAATTACTAGGATAAAAATGAGTGGCGAAGTGAGGTTATGACTTTGATTGGGGTGGTGAGGAGATGGAATTGGTGGATAATGTAAGGATCTATGGTGCTTTGTTGAAGTAGGAGTCTAGGAGAATATGGATATGACTTCTACCTTATGAAAATAATGTTTCCTTAATGCAATGAAATGAATGGAATGAGTGAAAGAGATAGAAATCTTAGTTATTGTGGGCGGCTGTGTATTTGCTGAGCTATTTGTGGACTGCTGGATCTGCTTTATGGTTTTCCTATATTTTCCGACGGATGATGTGTTGCTTGATGCAATGTATAGATGAGGTTTTATGGAATACGAAAGAAGGATTGAATTTAATGTTACCAAATTTCTTTGCTCCTCCCCGAAGCTTATCATTCTTTCATTGAACTCTCTCTTTAGATCTCTGAGACAATAGTTTCCTTGTCCCATGCTCACGGCTGCTAGAATATCTTCTGTGATGATACGATACAATAGGCTTTGCTGTCAGGCACAACATGATTTGACTTCTACATTGGCTTATCTTGCAGTGAAACATACCGCTACTTTGATCTCCCGTTTTGTGCACCAGGTATGTACATGTACCTATTAGGCAAGGATTTATATATTGCCAAATTGAAAACAGAATCTCAGCCCATGTACTTGTGAATTTTGAATTGCAGCTGAGGTAAAAGAGAAACGAGAAGCTCTGGGTGAAGTACTCAATGGTGACCGTTTGGTCAGTGCTCCATACAAGCTTGATTTCCTGGTGGACAAGGACTCTGAAGTCATTTGCAATAAGCAACTGACAAAAGAAGATGCCGCTAAGTTTCGAGATGCTGTCTTCAAGGATTACTACTTCCAAATGTATTATGATGACTTGCCCATATGGGGCTTTCTGGGGAAGGTTGACAAGGAAGGAAAATCCGATCCTAGCGAGTACAAATACTTTCTTTATAAGCATATCCATTTTGATATCTTCTACAACAAGGATCGAGTTATTGAAATCATTGTGAGGACTGACCCAAATGCTTTGGTGGATATAACTGAGGACAAAGAAGTTGAAGTCGAGTTCTTGTTTTCAGTGAAGTGGAAGGAAACAACCATCTTGTTCGAGAACAGAATGGATAAATATTCTCAATCATCTTCGCTGCCTCATCATTTGGAAATTCATTGGTTCTCGATTATAAACTCCTGTGTGACAGTTCTCCTCCTCACTGGTTTTCTTGCCGCAATTCTTATGCGAGTCCTGAAGAATGATTTTGTCAAGTATGTATCAATTATCAAACCGCCGCTCTCCTTCCATCCTTTTCACCTAGACTTACATTTTCTGTTAATTGTATTTACTTATTCATTTTATTTATTTTTGTGTGTAAAGGTATGATCATGATGAGGAAACAGCTGAAGATCAAGAAGAAACTGGATGGAAATACATACATGGGGATGTATTCAGGTTCCCGAAACATAAATCCCTTCTTGCTGCTGCTCTTGGATCTGGTACCCAGCTATTTACCCTGTGAGCATAATGGTCTTCTGCTCTTGTCATCTACACACTGATTATATCATATGCTTATTCATCACTATTTGCAATTGATCTGATGTATGGTTCTGTACGTTTTTTCAGCACGATGTTCATCTTTCTACTCGCACTGGTTGGAGTATTTTATCCATACAATAGGGGAGCTTTATTCACGGCATTGGTGGTCATTTATGCTCTTACATCAGGAATTGCTGGCTATGTGGCGACCTCCTTCTATTTTCAATTAGAAGGAACAAATTGGGTATAATCTCAAGTTGTACTATGGGTATATTGTAAACATTTTTTTAGCTGACATTTTGTCTACTGACCCTCCAATATCTTTTGTTCTCTACAGGTTAGGAATTTGCTATTGACAGGGTGCCTTTTCTGTGGGCCTTTGTTTCTTACTTTTTGCTTCCTCAACACTGTCGCAATTGCTTATAATGCGACGGCTGCTCTTCCATTTGGAACCATTGTGGTGATAGTACTTATATGGACGCTAGTCACATCACCATTGCTAGTATTGGGTGGGATTGCTGGGAAGAATAGCAAAAAGGAGTTTCAAGCTCCTTGCAGGACCACCAAGTATCCAAGAGAAATTCCCCCTTCACCTTGGTATAGGGGTGCACTTCCACAGATGGCGATGTCTGGGTTCTTGCCCTTCAGCGCTATATATATAGAGCTGTATTACATATTTGCAAGTGTATGGGGACACAGGATCTACACTATATATAGCATCCTGTTCATCGTTTTCATCATCCTCATCATAGTAACTGCCTTCATTACTGTGGCATTGACATATTTTCAACTTGCTGCTGAAGATCATGAGTGGTGGTGGAGGTATGTAGAATATTCCAATGTTTTCCTTTCATTAATTTTTTCTTCGAACGTTTTTGTTATTGCGCTTTGAATTGTCTCTTTTGAGTTTGTTTCTGTAGTATGGCTGACCTACCTTCGAGTTTTGCCCTGGAAGCCCCTGTCATGTTTTTTGTGTGTTACATACCCTGCACATTTTGTCAGTGGTTCTTGCATGGACTGATTAGGTTGGTTGAATTGTGGTGGTTAGACTGAAAAAGTGGTTTATGATGGTAGTCCTGGGAATTTTGCACAGTTACACATTAGGTATTAACACACAAACCACGAAAGTTCTTCAGTCTGCAACAGAAGCCTAATATCTTGTACGATGAGTGATCAATATTACTAGTCACCCTGCACATCCAGCTTTGAGCTATAGAAAATATAACTCAAAGCTGAACCTTAGACTTGGCTACCTGAACCAACAAAGTATCATTACTAGTCACCCCAAGTATTAGTCATTTAATATTTCGGGAAACCTTAGTCAAGTCCAGCCAGTATGACATCCGCACTGAGACAGGCATTCATACTTGTTCCACATTACTAGAACGTCTTCCCCGGTGGGGAAAGTATCATGGAACCTTCAATGTGTTGCAATGTTGTTGCCTTGGAAAAGGAAAATGTATACACCATGGAAGCTTCCTTACGTAGCAACCATTTCTTCATCCTTGGGAGATCTGGTCCTTACAACCTTTCTACAGCATAGTGATATACCCTTCCATGGATATCAACCTCGGCTGGGTAACCCTTTTGTAGCATTATGCAAATTTGAATACCCAAAATATGTGTGACATCTCCCATTGCTATTTTGCTTGTTTAAAACTTTTTATCCCTGATACTAAATCTTCATTAATACTTTTGCAGATCTTTCTTGTGTGGAGGCTCAACTGGTCTCTTCATCTATGGCTACTGCCTGTACTACTACCACGCACGGTCTGATATGTCAGGATTCATGCAAACTTCCTTCTTCTTCGGGTATATGGGCTGCATTTGCTATGGTTTCTTCCTTATGTTGGGAACTGTTGGATTCCAGGCAGCTTTGCTGTTTGTGCGCCATATCTACAGGTCTATCAAATGCGAGTAGGGTAGCTAGCTGGACCGTCTTTTGCAGCAATCCAGATCGTTAAGCGGCATCTGGCTCTGTTATCTGCCTCCTGATTTTTGCACCCAGAAGCCTTTTCTTCTACAAATATTGTATGTAGGTTAATGATCGGGTCAAGATGATTTTGTTGTATCATTTGTTTGACCACTGGATGTGATTGTTTTCCCTTAAAGGACTGAGTCCTTCAAAATTCTACTTTCGCCTCTACGTTAACTTCAACTACTGTGTGTTTGAAGAAAATGACTACATGTGTGTTTTAGATTTTCTGCCATAGACCAACAGGCAGATCGTGTCGTGATTACTGCTATGACTTGGTTATTGTTACGGGTCACTTCTCTACCCAATTTTGTGACAGCTCATCTCTAATGATGGACCAGAGACTCGAAAGATATGTTCAAGGTCAAGTACTCTTCAGGTGAAAGTAAGAAAATTCTGTAAGAGATGCGAAAAAGCGGAAAGGAAACACCAGAATGATCTTCAAAAACTGAGCCTGACCGAATCAAGGCGGGTAAATTATAAAGCAGTCGTTGCAACATTAGGATAATGGTCCATGATGTATTCAAACAAAAACATCTACCATTTTTGCTTTTGTGAGGCCATATCAAACGCAGTAACAGAAGAAACAACCAGCTGAACCAGAGGAACTGGTCATCAACTGCATGTGAAAAAGAGCATAGAACAATCCCACTGGAAACCAACCCTGACTTAACCCTATATAAACTCAATAACAAAATAGAACGTCAATAATCATAAAAAAAGGAACCACAAAAACAGTATTTCTAAGGTAGATAAGTCTCGGTCGTCGCCCTAGTATAAAGAACTTTTTGCAACAAAGCACATCAACTATGCAAGTATACTTCTAAACAAAAGCTTCCCGTTGGAAAATGTGTTTTCTCGCAACTAAGCGCTCCCTACAGGAGGATGGGCTCTCACAAGATTGATCATTCTGTCTGAGTTATATATGAGGCAACAAGAAGATGATTCCTCTACATAAAGAGTCAGGTTCACGCCTCCTTGTTGGACTGCCTACTTACTCGCATTTGATGGACCGATATATATGTCGGACGAACAGCAGCGCAGCATGAAAACCGACAGTTCCTAGCATGAGGAAGAAGCCATAGCAAATACAAGCCATGTAACCAAAGAAGAACGAAGTTTGCATGAACCCGTACATTCCTGAGCGTGCGTAGTAGTAGTACAAGCAGTATCCGTATATGAACAGACCAGTTGAACCACCACATATGAAAGACCTGTCAAGAAAATTTAGTGACTTGGGTCAGACACAGTAAGAGAGGGAAACATCTTTTGGGTAGGACATAAACTTCAAAACACTGTGTACCAAGAAACCAGCATTTTCCCATCTAAAATAGTGTCGGCTACATTTATATCATAAAAACATCAAGCGGTTGATCTTGGATTAAGAAACATGTGAAAATATGTAGAGAGAAAAACAGAGGGAACTGTTTCTTCTTCTACTAACCAGATCAGTGGGGGACGTCGAAGCATTGCCGTCCTCATTAGATAAATATCAATAATGTAAACAGTTCTAGTCAGTCTCGAAACAACCAAAACAACCAATGGAGCTCTAGTCGCGCACTATCAACAGTATGGATACTCACTCTCTCATTTTTCCCTCCATTTTCCCCTCCATTTTACAGGGAATAGCAGAATGGAGAGATAATCAAACAAAATAATCAGACAAATTAAGCAGGATCATTCAAGATAAGAATCAATATGTTCACTATTGACTTGGTATGCAGCAGGAAAAACCTTTATTTAACCTGACGAATAGATTTCTATCTAGAAAGACTACTTTACCCGCCCTCTCTCAATTTGCCCGTCGGCATACTGCTTCGGTGGCATCTACTGGAATGCAATGCTTTTAATATCGGAAGTGATCAGAAGAGGAAGCATAGTTTCATAATTAAACTATTGCTATGCAACTTTATATCAACCGAATAAATTAAATATATTTCATCAGAAAGTGTACTACAATCTCACTCACCTCCACCACCACTCATGATCTTCAGCAGCAAGTTGGAAGTATGTCAGCGCCACCGTTATGAAAGCAGTGACAATGAGGAGAATGATGAACACTATAAACAAGATGCTGTATATAGTGTAGGTCCTGTGTCCCCAGACGCTGGCAAATATGTAGTATAGCTCTATATATATAGCACTGAATGGCAAAAATCCAGCCATTGCCATCTGAGGAAGGATACTCCTGTACCAAGGCAAAGAAGGAATTTCTCTAGGATATTTCGTTGTGCGACATGGAGCTTGAAAGTCAGCTTTGCTATTCTTCCCAGCAATACCGCTCAATACAAGCAAAGGTGATGTTACAAGCGTCCATATGAGGACTATCACCAAGATGGTTCCAAATGGAAGAGCTGCAGTTGAGTTATAAGCTATTGCGACACTGTTGAGGAAACAAAAGGTGAGAAACAAAGGCCCACAGAAGAGGCAGCTGGTTAACAGCAGATTCCTGACCTGCAAAGACAATATTACAAACGAAGTTAATATATGTTATCAAAAAAGGGTATGAGGAACGACACAAGATGTAAACATGCCACTTTAAAACACAACATCATACAAGACAGCTAGAAAGAGTATTGAAAAATGTCGAATACCAACAGATAGAATCTAAAGCAGATAGGAGCAGGTTGATGATTATGCACATACCCAGTTTGTTCCTTCCAGTTGGCAATAAAAGGAGGCTGCTGTGTAGCCAGCAATTCCTGATGTAAGAGCATAAATGACAACCAATGCGGTGAAAAGTGCTCCTCTGTTGTAGGGATAAAATACTCCAACTAGAGCCAGTAAAAAGATAAACACCGTTCTGAAACAACACATAAGCACGAGCATTGAAAAGTTGGTATGAATAATTAGCTAGGAGAATGCAATCAACTCCGTGAAACCAGCAAATGAAACTTCGTTTGAACACTCACAGAGCAAACAGCTGAGTACCAGATCCAAGTGCAGCTGCAAGAAGAGATTTATGCTTTGGAAACCTAAACACATCACCGTGAATATATTTCCATCCAGTTTCCTCCAGGTCCTCCGCAGTTTCCTCATCATGGGTGTACCTTTTGAGAAAATGCTACATAATTAGAGAAACAACACCAAATGAAGAAAAAAGAAATTAACGCAAAGAAAAATCCAGCAGGATCGTAACACAAACTTAAATATGATCCACTACACTTGATTTTTATTAAAAACGCTTTAGTCCATCAGCAGGATAAGTAATGCCAGAAAAGAGCATTGTTCTTACTTGACAAAATCATTTTTCAGGACCCGCATGAGAATAGTAGCTAGGAAGCCAGTCAACAGGAGCACAGTCACACAAGAGTTTATGATTGAAAACCAGTGAATCTCTAGATGATGAGGCCGTGAAGATGTCTGGGAGTACTTATCCATCCTCTTCTCAAAAGCAGTGTCCGTCTTCTTCCACTTCACAGAATATGTGAACTCCACATCAACTTCCTTATTCTCTGTGATGTCTATGAGAGAGTTTGGTTCAGTATGGACAGTAATCTCAATAACACGGTCCTTGTTGTAAAGGATGTCAAAATGGATGTGCTTATATAGATAATATTTATACTCTTCAGGGCTATCTTTCTTTTCCTTGTCAAACTTCCCCAAGAAACCCCAGATAGGCAAGTCATCGAAATACATCTCAAAGTAGTAGTCCTTGGCAACTGCATGTCGAAACTCGGCCACATCTTCTTCTGTTAACCTTTTCTTGCAGATGACTTGTGATTCCTTATCCTCCCGGAAATTAATGCTGTAAGGAGCACTAACTAGACGATCACCATTCAGAACTTCACCAAGAGCTTCCCGTTTGTCTTTCAAATGACCTGCAAATGAAGGTAATCACATTCAGTAGTCAATAGTCAATACCTGTTATTTGTGAAATCCGAGCAAGCGGAAAAATATACTGGAAATATACCTGACAGACAAAAAGGAAGATCAAAATAGCGGTATGTTTCGCTGTAACAAAGGCAAAGTTAAGAACATGTTAGCTCATACAAGGCAGCAAACATTCATCAACTTACAAATAACTATAATATATTTGAGGGTGACCATACAATAGTAAATGCAATTTCCCATCGGCAAAGAATAAGTTTATGCTTGCTTTTTTTGTTTCAGAGCGTTAAGGGCCTATTACTAGAATGGTCAAAGGTCAAACATATAAAATGTCGTTTATCGAACATGCTGAGAACAGAACATGCATGAGTCAATCGATGGCATAAGTCTGTGGAAAAATAAGTACAAACATCCCAAGAGTCCATTAAAATTAAAGAAGGATGAAGTATCAGTGAGAATACCACTCCTGGGATTAATGGATGAAGAAATGAAGATGATCTCGCAATATTTGTTGAAAACAATATTTCCTAAGGGATAAAGAAGATGAGCCATCGTGGCAAATATAGAAAACAAGTGTGAAATGATAGGTGTGCAATTATAGAAATGCTTAAATAGATGCTTGGAATGACCCCAGTAGATAAGATTAGAAAAATATAGATTTTTAGGCAGGAAAGAGTTGCGTTGGCTGGAAAGAAGTATGGACACATCACACTTAGTCCACAGGAGAAACTTAATGGGAAAGAAGAGATGATTTATTTAGATGGTGAAAGAAGTGGAGGGAAACCTGAAGTCCCAGATTCAATGGAGGCCAGAGGAAAACATTCTAACATGAACTTGCTGAGGTTGGATAAGAAGATACAAGACACAGTCAGCCACAGCTAGTGAAAGATCATGATGATATAATCATATAAACTGGAGTCGATGCCTCACCCGTACGAATCTCGCATTATCTCCCTATGACATAATATTAGAGGAAAGACCTAAAGTTACCACTCATATACTTCACAAGATAGCAGGGCATAAAGATGATCGATCAAAAATCAAAATGTACAAGGTGGATAACAGTAAAATTCACTGAAGAGCTTACGCTCCTTTTTAATCTTTACAAGTATGATACATCAATGATCGATCTATCCCCCAAACTAACAAGAATCAGGCAAACCTCCATGTCACGAGTAGTCTGCTCAAATTGATATGCTGAAGATGCAGGTCATGAAGGTAAAACCAACACGATTTGCTACTTAACAATTAACAGCACAAAATCGCTTTAAAACCCCACTGAGGATAATAAGAAATAAAGATGATCGATGGAAATGTACAGGTAGATAACAGTGAAAACCCACTCAAGAGTGAAGAGCTTTACGTTTCCTCTTATTTCTTTACAAGGATGATACATTTATGATCGATCCATCCCCCAAACTGTTAAACATCAGGCAACCCTCCATGACACAGGTAGCCGGCTCAAATTGATATGCTGAAGATGCAGCTCATGAAAGTATAACTAACAACCATTTGCTACTTAAAAATTAACTGCACAAAATCGCTATTAAAAAACATATAATCATCTAAAACTATCCCAAAATTAAGCAAGGACATAAAAGGAAACAATTACTCGCTTTGAGAGCTTGATCTGTATACGATAAACAGAACTCCAAAACAAGGACAAAAAGCTTCGAGCTGAGCCAATTATATGCTTCCATTTCCAGTGATCAAAACAAACTCTGTTGCTCATCTTTACACATAATTTACCCTAAAACACCTACCATTCCATTCTTAATAGCACTATGCCAACATTCCTCGACAAAACCAACCTCAAAATCGAAGTCCCCACAGGTCAACTCCACCCAAGATCTGATTGAAACCCACCAAAATCCGAGCTCACATAAGCCAAATCAACCAATTCCTACAAGGCGCGATTCTTCGTATCCCCAATAACCCAAATCACACGATCAGTGATCCCACAAACACTCAAAAAATCTCAACAATGACAAACAAACAACTATCAATCAACAAAAGAGGTAAAATTTGACCTGGGATTGTTGAAGGGCCCAACTTTGTTAACGAAGAGAGGAACTTGATCCCCAGATTTATAACGATGATCACCACCATCAGATCTAACCAATTCCCCCCAACAAGCCACCGTTGTTGCCACCAAAGCCAACACCCACCAGCTCCTGCTCCCCATATTTTCGACCCAGATCACAAATTCTCTTCAAAATCGAAAATTGATCAAATGGGTAATCGATTCTTCAGTGTTCTTGAGGACCCAGAATCTCGAATCGCGAAAAGGAAGAGTATCTGATGAGATTGTAGAGAGAGGGAACGGAGTCAAAGGGCTACTGCTTTTTGTGTTTTCAATTTTGGGGTTAGAATTCGATGTAGGACTTGGGAGGGGGCTTAATCGCCGAAGTAATGATTGCCTATTGCCCGATATGTGATCGTGGTTAATCATCGCTCCTTTTGCTCATTTTAGAGGGCGAACTAATCTAGTAATCTAGTGCAAATTGGTCATGTTACATGGATAATTGATAAATGTGATAAGATCATATTATAAAAATAAATAATTTTTTATGATTAAAAATAAATAATTTTATTTATTTATTTATTTATGAAATAAAAAGAGTTTTACATTTGGATTGACAGATTTAATTTAAAATATTATTGGATTTCGATCTGTGAGCTCAGATACATAATTATTTTTCAATTCAAAAAGAATTTATGTAATACTGATGGGAGTATATTGGAGAGTACCAGTATATTTCCAAATAGTAACAGTAACTGCACAAACAACTTTTTTTTTTTTTTTAAGAAACCAAACAACTCCATTTAGTAGTAATGGCGCTGTGTCAAATTCATTTGTTTGATTTATTATACCTAACAGGGAATGTTGGGCTTCTTCTTGAAACAATATGGACTGAGCCCGTCAACCACTTGGATTCTTTTGTTCAGCCCAAGCTTCATCTGTAGAATGGATCCATTGGGTTTTAAGCATGTAACTGAGGTACAAGGTTAACGATGTTCATTTTCAGCTGTTAAGCAGGCCAGAAAGATGAGAAAAAATGTTATCTATTTATAGGTGATACTCCCTCTATTTTATATTATAAATAACATATTGATCCGATATATATATATATATGTGTGTTAAATTTGTATGAAATTTCATGAAGAAAAAATATTCTTTTAAATGTTAGTGAGGTTTACTATAGTAATGTGATAAGAGATAGTGAGTCCACTTCAATAAATAGTGATTATTTTGATATTATCTCCATTCTAAAAAAATTTTAAACAGTTGATTTGACACGATAATTTATGTGTATGTTATTTTTTTGTTATAAATATTAATTTACTCTTTGATTTATGGGAGTGGGAAGAGTAAGAAAGAAAAAATAATGGGATGACTTGACGTCATATATAATAAATAGAACGATTTTTTTGATATTTTTGTAGAGAAAAAAATTTCTAAATAGGATAATATTATAATTTAATTGGGACATCCCAATTTAGTAAGTGTTGTAATTCTTTGTGGGACATAGGAAATATTTTTTATATGAAAACATTATTAAATAAGATATGTTCATATACATAAAAAAATATTATATATAATATGAAACGAAAAAAAGTATCAATTATGTGATCATACCACATACCCGAATTTCTTAGGAGCTATATGTTCGCTGATACTTATTGTACATGTTTAACATATGATCGAGTCCCATAACAGGGGAGACCCAGTGTGAATTGTACATAGCATTGACACCATCTAGTGTTGCTCGTTAGTAGAGAAAACTTAAATCCAAGTCGACATGATGATGATGATATTGGGGTACAAAGAGAGAGTGACTTCGATCCTGACAAAAACTATGGTGAAACATTGTGCTTAAACCATCAGTGGCCCCTTGGCATGATCAAACTCATGCATACAGTTCACCTCTTGCATATATTTCACATTTCTTTTCGATGATGAGTGTGATCCCATTATCACATTTTTGTTTCTTTCTGTGTGAGAGGATATCTCCATTTCTAGCTACTTCTCTTTTCAATTTGCCCCTTTTCCCCAAACCCACCCAACAAATGAGCCAACTGTTACTTGGTCCTAGTTGCACTGTAAATCTGATCAATTTCTATGAAAGAAAGTATATAAGGTTGTTCAACTTTGGCATCATAACGAGGATAATTGAAGTTAACGAGTTTAAATTCAACAGGGAGTTGTTTGGGTAGAATATCGCCACAAGATCTACGTTGTGAAAATATCAACTCCTAAAATAAAATTATTTCGGACTACACCTTCTATACATGATATCAAGCACAAAGTCACATATGCAAGAAATTAGTAGAAATCGAACTCACTAACCTGACCTTAATGTCACACCGTCCATACTATTTATTGAAAAAGTAACTTTGCTAAAAATTCAAACTCATGATATAAGATCTTATAAGGTGTAGTAGCATACAATATGTATAAGTATATTAGCTTTGACTGATTTATATTACACTCATACACCCTTTCGGATTGCATTAAGAAATTTAGTGGCAGATAATACTTATTCTTCATTGGTCCTTTTGTATATGTCTCAAAAAGATTGTCTAAATGATAAATAATCATTTTTTAAATTATATAATTAAAAATTCGATATAAATTAATCTTATTTTAACAAACTTTATATATTTGACATAATTATTCAAGTTGTTTTTACTGTTTATAAACCACTCATTCCGTTTCAATTTAATTAAAATTCTTTTATCAATCCTAAAATCATGTTTTTTTTATAATCTTTTTATCATAAAAAAATATCAAATCAATTCTGTTTATTACAATCTACATACTAATTAATTTTTAAATTATTATAATAGATTTTATTATTATAAAAAAATTCATTAAAAATTATATAAATTTAATACATATCTAAATTTTCATATCATTAAAATATAACGTGGGCTCCCAGCAATGTGATTGGATCTGGGTACCTGACTCCCATCCACTCTCACTTTCTTCTACACAGTTGCCATTGTCATAGATGCTGTCCCACCCTTCTCCTCCTTCCTTCCTTTCCCCATCCCCTTTGACAAAACAAAAACTTTTCCACGTCTCAACCCAAGTGAACCTGATGAAGATGAGAGCCTTGCAAGCACATCTACCCGGCTAGCCAGCCAGCCACCCAGCAAGTCATCAATCAACCCAAACAAACACAAAGCGAAGCAAATGAAAAGCAAACAACACAGTACAAAAAGGCACAGGCACAGGCAAAGGCAAAGGTGATTGATAGACAAAAGCCATATATCCCCCCACACACAAACACTCATCACACCATGCAACTAAACTAAACTCTCCCTTTTACTCAAAAACCAAACCCAAAAGAAAGAAGAAAAAAGAGATTGGAAAAAAGCTGTGAACCGAAAGCTGATCTCTTTTCTGCTCCTCCCATGTTCTTCCAATTAACCTCTCTTTGAAATCTCTTCTCTTTTGGTGCAGCCCCTTCACTGTTTCTTTCTCCTCAGTTCTCACCAGTGCTAGCTAGCTGCTGCAGCTTTATAGATTTCAGCTAATCTGCAACTAGAGTAACTAGGAGTGGGAAGATTAGAGTTGATCTTAATCTCTTGTTTCTTGTCATTAATCCTCCGACAAAAAATCCCAAATGTCAACCAACACCAGAAGCATCAACAACATCAACCAAAACAACAATAACTCTTCGTCGTCTTCGTTTCCTTCCTCGTCCGATCCATACAACAATCGAATCGACAACACCAGCAATTGCAACGACGACAATAACAACAACAACAACATCGCCGCAAATAGCACTGGCAAGCGCAAACGTCGACCGGCTGGCACTCCAGGTAACGGATCGAAACATTCTCTAAGCTTAGTAGAAAACCGGTATTGTTGTTCATTCCTATTATATATTTGACTTTTGATAGAGTTGGTTTCTGATCAACCCATCATAATTTGATGAATCGATCATGATAATTTTACGTGAAAAATGATAAACGTACACAGATCCGGACGCGGAGGTGGTGTCGCTGTCACCACGAACGCTGCTCGAATCGGACCGCTACGTGTGCGAGATCTGCAACCAAGGGTTCCAGCGGGACCAGAACCTGCAGATGCACAGGCGCCGCCACAAGGTCCCTTGGAAACTTCTCAAGAGATCCGATCATCACGACCCCGCCGATGCCACTGGCGGCGGGGCTGCCGTGATGAGGAAGCGTGTGTTCGTGTGTCCCGAGCCGACGTGCCTCCACCACGACCCGAGGCACGCGCTCGGCGATCTTGTTGGGATCAAGAAACATTTTAGGAGGAAACATAGTAATCATAAGCAGTGGGCTTGTGGGAAGTGCTCCAAGGCCTACGCCGTTCATTCGGATTTCAAGGCTCATCTCAAGACTTGTGGCACTCGTGGTCACTCGTGTGACTGCGGCCGCGTCTTCTCCAGGTAATCATCGGATTCGTTTCTTTTCTCTTATGCTCGAGATCTCGTTCTTCTCAGACTCTTGTCAATGTAAATGGAATCAAGAGTACTGTCTATTGATACTGTGCATCCAGAAGTGATGATCAGAAATTTGGAACTTATAGGTTACTAGCTAGGTTTCAAGAGGAAGGAAAATTAAGAACAAAAATGGATTATTAAGTAGCTTACTCTCTTTTGGGTGTTGTTGTGATTGGTTTGGTTGATTTGTTTTTCTAACCCTAGCAATTCAGCAATTTTATAAAGACATCGATCTGTTCTTTGACTTGGGATAGTGATTTCTTATATTAATTTACTCAAAGTTAACAGGGAAAAGGGCATCAACCGAAGTCCTTTTGTTTAATTTCTTCCTCCTTTTTTTCCTGGAATGCCTCATGGATTTCAAGCATATAGAGACCATGCATTTTGAACTGCAACTATATAATACTCAAATAGCATTCAAACCAAGTATGGTGTAGAATCCTTAACTTGCTATCACGATATGGGTGTCTTCCGTTTCCAAAGAGTACAATTCATACTCCTTTCCTCCGCAAAGGTACTCTACCTTCATCTTGGCTTTAGTATATCGGCTTCATTTTGATCGTGAACTTCATCGATCCTATGCACAAGCATACTTTACTTAAGCATTAATGAAAAAAATTAGGCACAACAAACTAGTATCTTCATCGTTTGGTGACATGAGTCAATGTTTAGTCTTTGAAGTATTTTTGGGTTGGAAAAAATAATGATTTTTCAAGGAGGGCACTGATTTTGAAGAAAGGTCAACCTTTCTTACCATGGAATCAGAGCCATGAAGGGATCCCTTCAAGCTCAAGCTCACTGAAGCCCGACTTCCATGGCTGGCAGATGATACTTGCATGTAGTACTATGCTTTTCGACAACTACGGTCCAATTCCATTCATGAAAAAACAAGAAAATACTGTGCATGGATCTAATTATTTGCTAGGATAATGCATTTATTTGCATACATCTAATCATACTGTTTGTCCGAACCTGGTTCAGCTTGATTATTCTCATTGGCTTCATCTCCATATCTCTATATGTTTTTTTCTGCACAGAAGGATCCGCTTTGGCTAGCTAGAAATGTCCACATATATCAAACACAAACACACATGCACACATAATGTTTCTTCTCCATGGTGTCCCCATCCTCATGTGTTTTTCTTCGCATTTGTCTCCATGCTGTTTCACAGTTTCTGTACACTTCTCATCCACAACGACAAATCGAAACACGTACGAAGCTCGATCGCTTTCACACCGATACTTTTCTTCCAAGGAATCTACTCGAGGATATAGAAAACGATTCAAATAGAATCAGAAAAAAAGTGTGTTTATGTTGTACCAAGTAATAATGAAATTGGGGGTTCACCCCATGCCACATGGTAAACGACTCAGTCTAACTACTTCAATGTGGAAAGAGGTCGGGGGATCAAAATCCGCTGAGTGTCGAGCTACTTTATGGTGGTGAGTCCGTCAGCGAAAGCTGGTTTAAAGGGTCCTCCGGGTTTACGGGCTATTCGGTTGACCAATGAAAATCTTTCGGGATTTCCTTATTTGAAAAAAAAAAGTAATTATGAAATTGGATATGTCTCATAGTCTCCAAACCTTATTTGTGATAGAAATATCTGGAATATTATTGCTATTGTTGTTGCAGTGGTTTTAAATTGCAAGCTAGTGCATGCTTGTACATGAATGGTATCGATCGACGAACTAAAGCATTAGTCAGTGTAAACATTGTTTACTTGTTTCTATAGCTGAATTGTATCATGTTAGACCAATACCATTAAATCTTGAAAGAAAGACGAATTACCTTAGAGTCTTATTTGATGTGTACAGGGTGGAGAGTTTCATTGAGCACCAAGACACATGCCACATGGGCCGTCTCCTCCGACCGCCTGGCCATCATATCACTCCTCAGCCAACTCCTCACCAGCAGCCACCATCCACGGTGTGCTTGTCCCGGACACCATCCAGTCCCTCCAGTGACACCAACCACAATCCAGCTGCTGCAGCCCTCCCATGGGTTGGCGCCATCGTGCGAAACCGCACCCAACACAACAATGCCACCACAATCTCCGCACACCACCTTCACAACCTTGACCTTCAGCTTTCTATAGGATCATCAGATGTAAGCGACAAGAACGAGTCCAGTGTCGACGAGGGGAAGGGCGCCGGAGTGGTTGAAGAAGGCGGCTGCAGCGAGGGAGCAGCAAAAGCCCAGGAAATGCTGAAGCTAGCAATGGCCGAGATGGCGTATGCTGAAGAAGCCAGGAGAGAAGCCAAGAGGCAGATTGAGATCGCCGAGAGCGAGTTTGCAAGCGCAAAGAAGATCAGGCAGCAGGCGCTGGCAGAGCTGGAAAAGGCGCAGGCGCTGAAGGAGCAGGCCGTGAAGAAGATAAACTCAACATTGATGCAGATCACTTGCCATGCTTGCAAGCACAAGATTCAGTTGAGCACCGATGCTTCTGCTGAGAATGGTGATCGAAACCCATGATTTTATATCATAATCAAGTTTAATGTACGTATACAAAAGAAACGTGACAAATGCAAGTGTGTGTGGGTACGAGGTGGGATATTTGAGTATTATATTAATGTGCGATGATTATTTGTCTAACCTTGATTTTTGGGTTAGATATGTAGGTCGAGGTGGTGTTGATCTTTTGGTTTTTTTTTGTAAAATTTTTCTTTTGGAATTGTGTATTATGAGGATATGGTGTTGTTGACTACATTGCTGAAAATGTGTTGAATAAATAAATGAATGTGAGTTGTTGTTAGCTTTATCAGGTCCCATATGTTTTTATATTTGTTTTTGAACTATTAGTATTGAATTATATATGGTATTTTTGATTAATTTAAAAAACAAAGTTGCTCAAGTTTCAAGTTACCTCCTAACTCGCATTATAAGCATGCAAATAAAACTTGAAGCTAAGGCTGTTACTTGAATTGATGTAGCTTAAACTAAAACCAACTAATGGATACTTGGTGAAAGTATGATTAGTCTTACACGACCTAATTGAAAACTCATCGTGACACAGTTTTATCTCTATTTCATTCTTTCTAATAACATTGGGAATAATCTTAATTTGTCCATAAATTAAACAAGTAAGACATTATACGTTTCGTCTTTTCAAAATATATACAAATACAATATATAGTACTGTGTATGCGTGTACGACATAGGGCACGGCCTGGAGAACAATAGTCACTTCGTATAAATTGAATTTGATGGAACAGGGCCGGACAAACATACTATTCCTAACATCAAGGGCATAAATGTCATTTCGGAGAGTCAGGGCAATCACAGAGCGCATACCAAAGACCACGCCACACACATCCCTCCCTAAGACCACGCCACACACATCCCTCCCTGCATAGAACAATTATCAGGACTGCTACTGCTCTTTGCCTCGATAGTGATTTATTTTTTAGATATTTTTAAATAAATTAATTATCAAAATAGATTTTTTTTTGTTAAAAATAATGAAAAAAGATGCAAAATGTCATTTTCAAAAATAGACGTCATGTGTTTTTAGTTGGGATAAAAACACATGACACCTTAGTTGTGAAAGTTGTGAATTGCAAACCCTAGTCGATGAAAAAAAAAAATATGAGGCCCATTTTCAGTGTAGGAAGTTTAGAGGATATTGGATCCATTTTTTGAAGCATAGTGTCTTTTTCGGTTTCCTTTGTTTGGGGTAGAGGCACATCTTCGTCATTCTCTGTCTCTCTATTTTTACTTGAAAATACTATATTATAGAGAAAATATATATAAGTTTTATTTTAATTTTTATATAGATAGATTGTTTTCTCACATCCACACTCGTTAATAACATTATAATTCATTAAAAATATCTTAAATATTGTTATTTTTTTTTTACCTATTAATAAAAACACTTGATTACTGACCCGTACGCTGCACAGTAAAATATCATAATCTTAGGTTTTCTTTCTTTATGAGGTTTTTTACAAATAAAATTTCCTAAGTAGAATCGCAAACAAGTTAATTCCTTGACGGTGTCCTGCATCTTTAAAGAAGGCGTCTACATGATAAATCAGAAATAACTAAACTGAAAATTTTGAACTACATAATACATAAGTAAAAAGTCCAAAAAACTCGTATATATATAATACATAAGTAGAAAACGTAGATAACTCATCTATAAAATCTGAAGGATGTAGAGCTTGACAGATTATGCAATGGACATTTGTGACAAAATAAGTATCTCTATATTTAAAAATATTGAAAAACAATCTATCTATTTTAAAATTAAAATAAAATTTATATATCTTTTCTCTATAATGTAATACTTTCGGGTAGAATAGAGAGACAGAGAATGATAGAGACATACTCACTCCCAAATAAAAAAAACAAAAAAAACACTACCCTCCAGAAAAAAGGGTCTCACATCCTCTAAACTTTTTACACTGAAAATTGACCCCACGTATTTTCTTTTTTTCACTGGCTGGGTTTACAATTCACAACTAAATTGCACAAGACGTCTCCACTTGGAAATGACGTCCTACTTCTTTTTTTATTATATTTTGAAAAAAAAAACAAATTTTGATAATTAACTTATTTTGTAATCGTAGTTTGATAATTTTATTTATAAAAAACCTAAAAATGTAATTCGTTCTTTCCTGGACCGTTACATTCAATGGAATGGACATAAATTTCTCATGTGAAACCCACCAGGTCCTCTGTCAAACAGTTCCCATCATTTATATTCTTGTTCTACTCATTTAAAATCACAACTTCTCTAAGAAAAATGCGTAAATGATATAAATCTGATCATGACATCTGTTTTACAACATATGTTCATCAATCAATCATTACAACTGTAAACGTATGTGATAAAATTGATTCCATGATCAACAACAAATCAGGCATCCTCATCACATATAGGACTTGAAAAGGAAAAAATGGTCGCAATCTAATCTTTATTTAGAACAAAAGAAAGTACGAATAACAATTCCTGTAATGAAAGAGTAGGTTTCTTTGATCAATAGAACTAATATTTCTGACCATGAACTTAAACTTATGCAGATAATGAAGCGAAGCCACAGGTGTGCATGAATGGAGCAACAAGACTTCGTATTTAAAAATGTGTATGGCGTCCGATAGATGTATGTATATATGGGGGTGGGGAATCTTTGTTGGGGATGTGAAGATCTTTGTTTGGTCAGTGAAAGTGGTCAGAAACATTGATAGATTGTATACCCCACCACATCACCCCATATCATTTATGGATTTTCTCATCAACACTTCATGTATCAAAAACATTACCAGGAAAAACCAGAAACACATAATCAAGAATAACACTGCATGCAATAAACTGTAAAGAAGTGCATAAAATATATGAGTGAATAGAAGTGTGATAGACCTTAGTCGACTGCCTTGCGTGGATAGTCTTTTCAACATCTTGGTCGATTCCAGACGAACATCCCTAAACTTCATAGAGCGAAAAGTGAAAACGGACTTTGGTGAAGTACTCCAACCCTGCATTCCAGAGGCAAAGAAACTATAAAAAAAAAAAAGATACACACTACCTATATACGTAAGGCTCAAAATTAAGTCCGTATTATACAATACAAAACCATATTCGACACTTGAAACAAGAGTACATATAAATAAGCTGTTCTTGCAGTAGGGATTTCTTATACTAAGAACATGTCCAATGATAAGAGGCATTTTATCATAGACAAAGCTAAATTCTGGCAAAAAATAATATCATTTTACAATAATATGCCAATATTGCTCTAATGATAATATGCTATATTTTGGATCAAAAGAAATCTATCATTTGATAAAGGATGAGGATTGAACCATATCAATATTGTATTATCATCTTGATAAGATGATAAAAATATCTTTGCTATATTTCATATCATATATAATATGTCAAATAGGTAAAGTTAAAATTTAACAATTGAAAAGAACATCATTGAACTAAATTTTTTTGACGTTGTTATATTTTGATTTTAAGATCCCATTGTAGTTGTTAACAAAACTTGATGTTGTTGTCTTAGATGTGGAAGAAAAAGACGTTGGAGGAGTCATAAATACAGAGATGAGAGTATCGCCATGGTTTTCAGTGCCACAGTTAGTGGAATGGGGCGCTGATGCCTACTACTACCACAGATGCACCGTCGCTGTCATACTGAAACAATGCAAAAGCCAATAGCAAACCTCCTCTCCAAACAAAATACCCCAAATACAACAAAACAAAAACAAAAACATCACCAAAAAATCAGATTTTTGGTTACAAATAAAATCTGAAAAAGATAAGATTATATAATTTTATCCCAATTACAAAAACAATAACAATAACAATAGCAAAAAAAGAAAAAAAGAAGAAAAAAAAGCGAGTAGATACTGATAAGAGTAGTATTAGTACTATCATTTCTCTTTCCCCACGCGTACCTGTTCAGAACAAAGAGGCAGGAAACTGTGTGGTGCATAGCAGCACGGTGGCATTGCCAGCAGTCCTCTTTGCATCTTCTTGGCTATTGCCTCACCTGTTGCAAAAACTCACCTTTTCAGAAAGGAAACACGAAAAAGAAAGTTTAAGCATCTTTTAGATTTTCTTGTGCTACTTATTCAACACAGATTAATTAGAGCTCAATGTACAGCTTGCTGCTTAATGGAAAAACATCAACAGAAGAGTAAGTTGCGCCTCTTTTGATAAGGTCAATAGCAAATCCATACAGCTTCCTGTAATGCAGCATATTAACTTTTCACTTCACAGTTGAAAACCACAGCCTAAGTCGAAAAAAAAAAACACTTGGTTTTTATTCATTATCTTTACTCAAATGGTCAGCAACTCGATGGATCTAGCACTCACATCTATCACTAACACATTCAAGCAACAAGATACAAATTCAGCTATGTAGTAGTACTACTTCCTACACACCAAAACAATTTAATCAAGCGTCCAAGCCTTGTCATGATACAAGAACAATCTCAAATAACAAATAAATGAATCCCAACCCTATGAGTCTTACGCATGATGGATACACATCAAATGTCCCACACACTTCTCTCCCATCTCCTCAAAGAGATCTTTTACTCTTTGGCTTTTGAAACTCCTTGTTTACTTTCATGAATTCAACCACACCAAAGGCCCCAAAAAGCTGAGTATGATAGCCAAACAATATAAAGAGATCACAGTTCAAGATAGACAAAGAAAAAAAAGGGTCCTTTCAAGTTTCTTTTTGTTTTGCTTTTGTGCCTTCTTTTTTCTCAAAAAAACAGAAGTACTGCTACTACTACTACCATGTGTGAGAGTGGGTGTGGAGTGGTTCTCTTTTTGTTATTGTTGTTCAATTTTTTTTTAGTGTACTCTGTGCTCAAAGCTTTGCCTCACCAGTGCTACACACATAATAACAACAACTAGGAGCTCATAGGCTTTTTTGCATCTTTTTAGTATCACTGAATCACCCCATGTGTTTGGACATTATTGTTAATCGATATATAGCTGAAGCTCACCTCGACTCTGATCAGCTTCAGCACAGCTTTGCTGCATGCATGCCCACAAGTCAGCTCTCATGCTCATCAATCATCATCATGCATCCTCATGACCTAGCTAGTTCCCAAAGTACTATATTCTGTCTCACTCTCACAAGCTTTAACTTTTCCTATGCCTAAAAAGATACTGCCTTTTCTTGATATATCTACCTCTGTATCTCTTTTCCTCTTTGGCTTTTGACATATTGTGATTAATTAATTAATGGGATTAATTATGAACTGGTACAAAACTTGGAGCAAGTATTCATGATACATTATTGTACGAAAAGTGGATATACTTGCAATATCCTAATGTGGTTTCCTCAAAGTGCAGGTTAGTGAAGAAAACAAATGACATGAATGTGGCTAAAATGGCGAGGTAAGAGTTAGACAACTGACAATCAATACCTAACGAAACCTGGGGTTACTAGCATTCGCTCAAGGGCCCGATCCCCTATTGTAATCCTAGGGATTGATGAAGGATAAATTTAGGCATGTACCCGAACCGAGTAGTTCGCTTTGACTCGAGTCGAACGCGATAATCGAGTCGATCTCGAAGCAGGTTTTGGGTTCGAGATACTGGATGGGTTCAACAAAGTATTCACCATCACGATCGGGTTCGTTCGAGATCGAGTTCCATCAAACTGTTCGAACAAAACCCGACTTATTCCATCTTATTTTCATCAATTGAAGAGCTTTGTTGTTGTTTTTGATTTTTTGCTTCTTCAGTTGAT
The DNA here is from genome assembly GCA_001925005.1 of Drosera capensis. Lineage (NCBI taxonomy): Eukaryota > Viridiplantae > Streptophyta > Magnoliopsida > Caryophyllales > Droseraceae > Drosera > Drosera capensis. The sequence continues at coordinate 48,879 of LIEC01011705.1, forward strand.
GATATTGCTATATTTTGGTCGAACAACTCTTTTTCATACATTGCTACAGAAAGACTTGATTTATTTTTTATTTGATAGTGATGTAATGATGTTATTTTGGTCAATACTGGACTGTGATAGGCTATCAACATATTAGTGCATTTGTTACTTCAACGTGACAATTGCCTATTTGTTATGAGATATTTTTCATCATGGTTAAACGTGAGCTACTTGAACTAGTGAAATGAATGCTTAAATGTGACTCATCTGATGATGGATATAAGGTTTTATAGAGTAATACGGTAACATTGGTTGGATTCGACTCGATTCAACTCGGGCTTGACTCGATTCGACACCCGACAAACTGTTCGTAGAGTACTTGAACTCGGTTTGAGTTCGAGTTTTTTAAAGGTGTCCGAGTTCGACTGATGTTCGACTCGAGATAAATAGCAAGTGTTCGAGATTGAACTCGGAAAAACTCGACTCGACTCGGTTCGGGTATAGCTCTAGATAAATTCAGAGAAAAGAAGTGAATGAAGACAGATCTAGAGGCAGAACATCGAAGGACATCATGTTGAAAGCACAACGGGGCGCTGTAATCAGCAGTGAAACAAAGAGATATGTGAAGTCATCAAAAACAGGTTCTGCAGCATGCTGGATGCAAACACAATCAGCGGTAGGCAATTACAAAAAAAATGAAATCTTGGATGTGTAAGATCGGTCAAAGAAAATCTGCCTAAATAACATCGAAGGATAACTCACCATTATACCAAATAAAAGGAACCAAAAAATTTAAGGAGAATGTAGATGTTTTTTCAGAAGCTGATAAGGTTATCAGTAAGCTTCAAAATAGTTTACTTCGCAATTTGTGATGGCTGCCTGGCAGTGCCATAAAAAGGTTAGTTTTGGGCTCATTCTTTCTGCTGCGACACTAACTGATTGCGTGGGTTTTCATCTGATAAAATTCCATTTGATACTTCCAACAGCAACAGAAGCCCAAACCCTAAAGCCCAAGATCCAACTCCAAAATTCCGAAGCCCAAAGTCCTAAACCCAAATCCCATGTGGCCACTTACACATTACTCACAGCTTGTCGAAATAGTAACATAACAGATTAACTTAAGTGCGTTCATTTTATATAAAAGACACCACATCAACATCAGCAAGAAGAGTAATATATGTGGTGAATTATCAAAAACAATCTGATAACAACTCAGTGACTCACCATGTGATCTATCCAACAAAGTCTTCCACTTCATCATCACTGCTCTGCAATGTCTCTTTGATCAACAGCGCATCTCTAGTTCATACGATTGAACCCATTCTATAGTCTGCAGTAAACCAAGCCAACAAGTCATCATACATCCCGCTTCAATCCCTCCGACGATGAAGGGTTAGAACAGATACATTCAAGATCATAGGCATTACATTGTATTTGCAAGCTTTCTAGTTCTTGATCATGCCAATGTCAAGACATGTGCACAAACAGTCAACAAGAAAGGATATACTTAGGAGTTTGCATGATAAATCAAGAAAGTATCAACAAAAGCAGAGTAAGGTCAACCTTCAAGTAAGGGTTTGCTTCCTGTTCGGGCTGTATTGCATGGGGGCCGAGACTTAACTCCTAACAAATAATTCAAAAAGAGGAGAGAATGAAATCAAAACTCGTGAAAAGCGAATCCACTGGAGCTTGCAACTCTGCTAAAGTGTTTATGAAACGTCCTTCATGAGCATAACAAGCAACAACGATACTTAGGTACTCCACGCTCTGCAGCACAAACAAGGCATCACAAGCAGGCAAATGCAACGTTAGGGGTCCTTTACTAGGCTATCTAAAGCATACCATCTAATTTGGCCAATATATGGTGAGAATCAATTAGCAAGGAAAGTCTCTCGTCATGTCTGCGGTAATAGTGCAGGTTCTATTTCAGATATCACATCCATTAAGTGGTGTCTCTCTCTCAAGGCCAGGATAACAATGCTGATATTCTTTTAGACCCCTGTTACCTGATTATTCACTTCGTGGCTAAATCTATGTAAAAGACAGGGAGCTGAAGCCCTATGTTGATAGTCGACAAAGGATAAGGACTAAGACAGGAAGGATGAAGAAAAAAAATCTTATGGTGACTTCATAAAAACGCTAGGACGAAAAAATTCATGTATCGAAACCGTGCAATGGCAGGGGTGGGAAGCAACTAACCTGTTCAAAACGGAAGAACAATGAAAAGAGAACAAGCATGAAATTATTGTTGACACAACAGACCGAAAACAAAACAGAAACAATGACGACATGATCATAAATTGAAACAGGACATGAAAATCATCAAACACACAATGCATTCCTAATGTTACAAGTTGAAACAAAAGCCGACACTATATGACCGCAATCTATCGATCTTCCCTTAATGAACCACGCACAATATCCCTAAACAGAGAAGTTCTGATCATACACGTACTACAAGCTTCTCAACCCAGAACCAGAGCAAAATCATCCAACACATGAGCGAAATCAGCACAAAAGCGAAGAATGATGAATCAGTTAGCCGAGAAACTCCGAATCCCAAATAACTAGAACTCGTCCGAACCGAAACAAACAATGGAAAGAGCGATTGAGAAGTCAAAAGACGAACCGAAACCCTAGTCGGTAAAAGATCGGTAACGGTTTACTACGAGATGATCGCGTCACTCGTTGGAAGCTTCATCGAAGCAATGAGGTTGAAATTCGACGAGTCGGTTGTCACCACCGCGCTTCAATGAACACGACTAGGGTTTCAACCAGATCTACGAGGCCTCTAAACCGATAGCAAGGCGAAGTTTTTGAAATTGAAGAGCGACGTGGAGGCACAGTGGCACTATTCTACAAAACACGATTAGTCGTACACGGTGCTAAGCTTAAGAGATGATTTCAAATTTTAAACTCGACAAGAGGACATTCGTTCGGGCCGAGATCGATTTTGTCTCATGTAGTAATTGCAAAAGATTCATCAACCTTTAGATCATATTGAGTAACGTACTTTCTTATTTTGTCTCATAATTCTCATAATTTTTTATCAACAAAAATTTATCAAAATTAAGTTTGATGGATATAATGGACGGATTAGATATTATTTCATATAAAATTATTATCTACTTTCATATGACGAGGTGATGAAATTATCGAATATTGTTTGATATTAAATCGAACCTCAAAAAATATAAAGTTGAATACAAAAAATTGTAAATAATATTATTATAAAACTATATCTTTATTTGTGAATATATAATTTTCGATTGTATTTTCTATGATGTATTATTTTATAGTATAGTTTTTCTATTAATAATAAATAATTTATCATCTTAGATTAAGTAGTTATATTGTGTATTATAAATTTTAATTTATCGATTATTCATATGTTGCTCAATTATAAGAAACTCATAATATTAAATACTCCATTCGTTTCAAAATATAGACAATATGTGTGTTGAATTTGATGGAAAAAAAAAAATTTTGTGAAAATTTCAATGAGATACCATTTTGAAGACTTATTTCCAACGAGTTATATTGATAATGAAGTTTTTAAAGATATTAATTAATTCATTATGAAATAAATCAATAAAAAAATTATATGTAGATGATTATTAATCAATAAAAAATAGAATTGTGGATGACCAATAAAAAATTTCTTAAATTTGTATTATATATTTATAATAATTAAAAAACGAAAAAAGTATATCTTATACTTTTCCACAGTCCAATATTGATAGCCGATGGATTTATTTAGACTGGTAATTATATGCCAGGTTGAATTTGTTACGTTATAACCATTTCATAAGAGTGTGCAAGAGTCTTGCTCCCTGCATCAAACACATCTCCATTTCGAACACATTGGAAAGTTAACCAAGGCTTATATCAAACATTGTGATATCATCCCCTTTTAAGGCTGCTTGTCTCCCGTCTCCCTTGTCTCTATCCATCCCCAAGAAACCCTACCACCTCCAACCCCACTGCCTCCGCAATTCTCCGTTTTTCCTAGTAAGTTTCCCTTTCTATGCATCTCTCTCTTTCATCCTATCTGATACCCATTTCGAATTCTTTCCCTTATTAGTAAGTCTCAATATTCACCGACCTCATTTTTTTAATTTTTATTATCTCAATTTCAAATTCACCCTATCTGAATGTGGAAAACAAGGATAAATTATTGCTTTTTTTTTGTTCATTTTGAATCAGAAATTATTATGATTTTGGTTACTCGGATAATGATAGATAATGGGTTCTTTTTGGTTTACTGAAATGGGGTTGCGAATTGATGTGTTATTGGTTTATTGTACCCTTTTGTGATGTTCCAGCATTGCAATGGATGATGACGAAGGTACACTCAATATGCGGAATTTCGGGTACTATGACACGACGATGAAATCCCATCAGCACGACCATCACCACCACCATCATCAGATACCTCTGCAGTTGATGCCGACGATGGATTGCAAGCCGTTATTGGGTGGTAGAGATTCATCCGCTATGGCGAGCATGAATACAGTGTTTCACCAGAGGGATTGCAGGGTTCATGCCTCGCACAACCATATGGACTATTTGAGGGATTGGATAACGAGGTATAGTGCATTGCCTGGTAACAACTATAGTTACCCAACTCAGACGGAGGGGTTAAGTAATCATTACAATGTGGAAATGATGAGACAGTCGGAGTCTTCGAGTGATCAGAGGATTGCAAGGGCGGAGGGGTTTAGTGCAGCAGAGAGCAGTGATTGTTTGGATAAGAAGAGGTCGAATGGGAAGCCTGAGAAGGCCCCGAAAGCAAAGAAGCCCAAGAAGGCGGTGACTAATGGTGCAAGGGAAAGTGGTGCTGGTGGTGGTTCGGTGAAGCGGGCTAAGGCTCCGAAGAAACCGGCTAGGGTTATCATTAATGGGATTGATATGGATATTTCCAGCATTCCGATACCAGTTTGTTCGTGTACTGGAGCGGCTCAGCAGTGTTACCGCTGGGGCTCTGGTGGGTGGCAGTCTGCGTGTTGTACCACAAATATGTCGATGTATCCATTGCCAATGAGTACTAAACGACGTGGCGCCAGGATAGCAGGCAGAAAAATGAGTCTGGGAGCTTTTAAGAAGGTCTTGGAGAAGCTAATTTCCGAAAGTTATGACTTTTCTAATCCGATTGACTTGAGGACTTATTGGGCAAAGCATGGAACCAACAAGTTCGTGACAATCAGGTAGATTTACACTTCGGATATGGCAAGTGGCTACTGAAAGAGTTCAGTCTGCTGATCATGTACATATATGTATGTGGCCTGAGACAGAGGTCCCTGGATGGTTTCATGGTTTGTAGTCCATGAACTTCCTTTCGTGTTACGCGCTTTTTGAATTTGACATTATGGATCTTTGATATGACGATATGTCTTTTCATTCTCTTTGACATTGTAGTTCTTAGGACTGCCTGGTTAATTAGGAGAGTAACTCTGAAAATGCCAACTCGCAATTATGAAGCTTTGGTTGTTATTAATTGTTGGATATTCATACCATACGTTATTGGCTTGTTAAACATTATTTAACACATATTTTGAAAATATTTATTATTTAAAAAAATATTATTTGATAAATAGGTTTGAAAAAACAAGATGAAGCGGCCAGATAGAGACTATGACAAGGGAATTTGAATCAGTAAGAATATTCGATAGAAAATGGAGCTGGTTAGGCAGCTGAGAGCAGCTGTCGATCCGGAGATCCAATGCCTGAGTTCATTTTCGAAATGTCCAGAGAAAGGCAATTGAGCATACAAATAGCTTATCCAGTGACAACACTTCTTTAATCAACTGAAGCGCCTGGTAACATACAACAAACATGAATGAAAAGACCCAAGTGGCTGTTCACAAAATTGTCAACATATGGCCTCATTCTTTTCGCAACTAACAAGTCGCCTCTTCCTACATAGCACAGGTTTGATACATGCAATCAGGTTTCGTTACACTTTTGTCCTTTCACGCAACCATTCAACAATGTCATGAACGATGGCGTTTCGTTCAGGTTCAAACAGAAGATCATGCAACAACCCTTCGCACAGTTTGATAGTTTTGTCCATTGAGGCGGCCTCGAGGTACAATCGATTGGAGGCTGCAGGATCAGTCACAGTATCATCTGTTCCATGGAGAACGAGAAAAGGGATCCTCACTCTCCCTAGATTTTGCTGCAAATAAGCTGTTATACGGAGAATTTCATAACCTGTCTTGACCCGGATGGCTCCTGTATACACGAGGGGATCTGAATACTTCGCTATTAGAGCGTCTGGGTCTCTAGAAACAATGGATCCTTTCTTGCTCGCAGCTCCACATTGATATCTTGGTACCAAGATAGAGACGATTGGAGCAAGAACCTGCAATCCAAAAGTTAATTCCTGGTTTCTGCAGCAAATTGAAATATAACTGCGTTACAATTAGAAAGCTTACCGTGTATAATGGATGAGATGGCTGGACACTAACTGCAGGTGAAGTCACCACCACCCCAGTAATCCGAGCTTCAACCAGTGGATCAAGTACAGCCTGCTAGTACTTAAATAAGAATGTTAGACCAAAGAAATGACATTGTAAATCTACAAAGGAAAAAGAAACCGATATCCAAGACACTATATACGAAGAAAGGTCTATTAGCCAAAATCCTCACCTTCAGTATAATGGCTGCACCTGTAGAATGTCCAAAACAGAAACAAGGAAGCCTTGGGTTTTGAGCTAAAACATGTTCCAAGAACACCTTCTGCACCAATACCATAATAAAACATGATTGATGAACCAATAACAGCAAAAGCGAGTGCAAACCTCAGTGTTCATTTCTTATTCCCCACCAGACATACCAAATCAGTGACAGCATCATCAAGCGAATGCACGTATCCATGAAGCCCATCGCTCCCGCCATGTCCTGACAGTGAAAACAAAAGTGGAATATGATTCACTGCAAAAAGTGGAATATATGTGTGTTTTTACTTTTAAGTACATCAGCAGAGTGCTTCCACGCTGGATCAGATTTACGTTCTTCACAAGTACTTATTAAGATGACCATGGCATCAAGATTAAATAATCATTTGAACATCATTCAACTTGTCATATACTAGCATTGCAGTGCAGAGTCCTGGTTTATTTTTAAGTCCACCCTTTCTGAATAGTTCACACGAAGGGTCACGCACAGATGAATAATAGCTTACATATTAACAGGAGCTTCACAAGTCAGGTGGCATCTAAATCAGAATGCTCAATCCTGCAAGATCCACATAGATGCATATAAATGTGACTTCTATATGCAGGGGAATTGATGATTGATGAAAAAACAAGATAACTCTCTTTTAATAACGGACGACAGGTGAAGACAGTAATCATGAGATAAAGGCAATTTCTCATTTGACATAGGAAAAGCCCTCGAATCTAACAAGCTGTTTGATTGAGTAGGCTTGCCACTAACTTGTCACGGTCTCAACGTACTTGTTTTCCATACATAAAATGCATCATGTGGCCATTCCGAAGGCGACACAGAAAAAAACAAGGAAGCATAAGTAAAAGGACAGAAGCAAACATGAGGAGAAATTATAACAAGCAATTGAAATTAATTAATTGTTCGAATAGTCGTGGAAGAGATCTGATGCACCAGAAACAGAGCCGATAGCTAAGTGGAACTTACCAATCCAATCCATTCCATACACCTTGAAACCAGCATCATTCAGCTGCTTTGCAAACTCACTGTATCTACCACTGTAATTTACCGAACATATCTACACGCATTAGCAAGTTACACAACTAAGCAGTGAATCAACCAATAACATGTAAATAGTGATAGTAAGCAATACGAATTCCAACCTGTGCTCATTTAACCCATGCATAAGAATCACCAATCCCCTGCAAGCAGATAGCAAAAGCATAGGGTTTTTTACGGAGTGGAAAAGATAGAGAGTAGATGTATCTGTGAGACGGTCCGGAGGAACATGTCTATTAATCTCAAAACTCTCAAGCATATAGCGGAAAATCACAGATCAAACAATTGGAGAGCATATTCAATTGCTTATAATCATTCGAGACTGACTGGGCATACAAGAAGTTGTTGGCATGAAAATTAGTAGCGCAGAGCGCTTAAAATTTCAACTTCTGCTGAATCTAGTTTACGACATCATCAGAAGTCGAAGCGCAACACTTCAAATGATTCACTAAGCCAGTCCATATCTTCTGTCCTAATTTCTACTGTTCTCTCATCATGGAGACTCAAGTCACCTTCCTATGAAGACTTCTAAAGGTTTTCTCGCTCTTGAGCCATCCGCCTACGAATGATTAATGCTTGCATAGCACGTCTCAACCATGCTAATATTAAGATCCGGTAACCTCTTTACGTGTTGATTATCAACTAGCTACCACACAACCCTTTATTATTTCAATCCGAATTAGAACCGGATACAGACGATATAATCTGCCTTGTATGAAGTAATCAGCATGGAAATGAGAGGGGGAAAAGGAAAAACGAAACATGAAATTTTCTCATACAAATCAACCTCACTGACCTGATCTTCCCAGAAACAGGAGTCCATGACTGCGTAAACAGCGTCGCACCCCTCGGCGACGCGAACAACTCGTACGCCCTCGCCGACCTCATCCTATCCTCATCCCCCACCACTCTCCTTATCGCAATCGCTCTCCTCCTCGCCGCCTCCTCATCAACCGCCGCCACATCCGTCTGTCTCCGCACCACCGCCACTGCCTTTTCGCCACCGCTCCCTCCCTTCCTTGCGCCGGCGGACTCCGGCCTCTCCTCCTTAGCGGTAGAATAGCACCTTCGACCACAAAACGGCGACAGAATGACGACGACGACGTTGATTACAAGTTCCATGAATCTCATCAGGCTTCGAAATGATGAGAACGAGATCAGCGCAGTGATTCCGGAGGTCAGGATCATCGACGCTGGACCTCCGCCGCCGCCGTCGACGGTGGCGTGGATTCCTTGCTCGATCGGCATTTCTGTGAGTTAGTTATAATTTACTATTGTCCTATTTGAGTGATTATGATTAGTGGAAATTAATGGTAAGTTATTTGTTTGGGAGAGATTGATTAGGGATCTGGAAATATTGGATTTGTGTTGTTGATGGGAATCGATTTGCTCGTTGATGCTAATTTGGGGGGATTTACACGTAATTTGGGATGATGTGGTGATGGTGATTTGATTTTTTTGCATGGTGTTTTAGGGTGGCAAGGCTCTTTTTTTTTTTTTTCTTTTTTCGTCCTTTTTTGGTGGTTGGTTATCGTAAGCTAAATTCAAATGGAGTATTACAGAAAGTTCCATTGCTTTTTTTAAAGCAAAAGTAGTGTAATTATTTGTTTTGTCTTGCACTGGTCATTCGATGCCCGAGATCTTTGTTGTGCCCGAGATTATTTGCGTGATGTCGAATGCCTACAATGGAAGTAACAATTGGAGAGGGTAGGTTACCAGTTCAAGCCAATTACAATTATGATTCATGAAGATATGGGCTAGGGAGTAGATATAGGTAAACAGCCTGAAACTAACACCATTGAAAAGTTGATTTAGGTAAGCATAATTGTTTGATTTAGGGGGTTTGTAAAAAAAGAATTAAAAAAAACTTGAGAAACATGAAATAATAAGATATTATTTAATATAAATTTATTATAAAATATTAATCATAATATAATTTTTATATTTTCATTCAATCATAGATACATATTATTGAATATTATTTGATATAAGAAAGAATTAAAAATATCATATTTTTATGAAATAAAGAGGATATTAAATAAAGGATATAGTTCAAGCAAACCTATTGACTATAACAACAACCCTAAGAATATTTTATATTTAGGGATTTTTTTTATTTCGAAGTAAAATTGTATTATATTTTGATGAAAAAAAATATTAATTATATTTTTTCTAATACTCTTCTCTAAATATTTTTTTTTGGATAAAATTTAGGATTGTATTAATGAATCTTTTCTGATTAAAAGATGATTATCAATAAATTGATAAAACAATGTTTAAATATTAAATATATAAACCAATGTATTTATCATTTCATTTAAACTCGTTATGGAAAGATAAGGATCGACTTGGAAACAACTCTTGTTGGCGGTGCAAATCTCCACATAACACGTATTACACGCGGAGCAGTTATTACAAATATCTCCACCATTTTACTCCCTCCCTCTCATATCCCTTTCGACGATATCGGAAACGCACAGAGAGAAGCCGAAGAGGACGAAGAAGAAGACGATGGCGACGTTGAACGTTCCTCCGTCCCCGCCTTATCCACGCGACGATGCCACTCACCTATACAAAGCCTTCAAAGGTTATTCAATCCATTAATCATTATGAATTCATCATCATCTTTCCTTTTCCCTTTTTCGAACTCATTGCTTGCTTCCATTCGTTTTCTAGGGTTTGTAATCGTCTCGGATTAATTAACTTTGTTTTAATGACTCATGGCTCGTGGTGATTGTAATTACTTTGGGGATTGCTTCCATTTCTGATGTATCACTTGAAGTGTCAGGGATCGGATATCATGACTGTGATTAGGGTTTTCGCTCTGGATTCGATGTTTGTTTGGAGATGGAGTTTGATTTCTGTCTTTATTATTGTTCTGTGTAATACGAACGACTTGGATTTCTAACCACCCTAGATTTTTTAACCAAGATTGCAAAATGATTATCACGGTCGAGGAACCAAGGATGACGTTTGCTTCCTACGAGATATGATTGACTGAAATTCACTGCAGATAATTGCACTAGTTCGTGTAGAAATGATGCTGATTTCGCGGCAGACATCCTTACCATGATTGTTGATCACTCTGTCATATAATCTCTTGCATATAGAAACCAGAGAAGGGGTTCTCCCCGTGAATAAATGAATGCAATGGCTGACTTCAGCGACAATCTATACTCATCTTTTATTTAGATCGATTTTGTTTCTGTAGGTTTTGGCTGTGACACTTCTGCGGTCATCAATATTCTTGCACATCGGGATGCCACTCAGCGAGCTCTTATCCAACAAGAATATAGAGCCATGTATTCTGAAGAGCTCACCAAACGCTTGGTCAAGGAGCTCAGCGGGAAATTAGAGGTAATTTATCTTTCATCCATTATATCATTATTCATTTGTTTTAATTCGTTGAACATTGTGTTTAATAAGTTGCTTTCTTCGGGGGCAGAAGATTTTCATAGATCCGTCCATGTAACCAAAGTCGAGCTTGACTATTTTTTTGGACCACCACAGATTCCTATCCTGATTCTCTGCTTTGGCAAACCAGCTGGCTGCTTATTAGCGAGAGAAAATAGGCCTACATGTAGATAACATTTGAAAAATCCAAGATTTGCTGTCTGGAATTTCTTTGAAAAGGTTTGATCGTGTAAGTTGGCTACTTGGATTTCAAGTCATTGTTTTTGTGATTATACTAGGGGATATAGACTATGTCCCTGTATCTATGTGGAACCCCTTTAAGCTGGTTCGACCTTGCATCCACGATTACCTAAGTTCATTCTAGAGGAAGAAGTGATCCTCATTTTGATTGCATTTTCAGTTAGCGGCAACTGTATGGCGTGCTAGTGCATGACACAACTCAAATCAAATTCAAAACTTCAGTCAATACAGTTCGAATATCTGAGCTTGCCTCAACTGGTGGGACATGATTTTAGCGGCAATGATATATTCACTGAAGAGTATTGGCTGAACTATATGCACCGACAAGGAAAGGGAACTAAGGACTATGCACGTATCAGGAGTTCTACCAGGATTCTGTTTCTTCATGGGTGATAGCCTGACACGACTGTAGCTTCTGGATTGTTAAAGCCTGTCTTGTTCGATTAGGCAAAACAAAAAATCGAACTCGGGTTAATTGACATCGTAATGTGCCACAAGATGATATCTGACGTGTAACTATTTAACAACTTAACCTGGGTGATTTTAGTGAGCTTGTGGTTGGGAGGGGAACTGATTTGTTGCCGAAACATGTTATCGTTGCCACATAACTTAATCTTTTTAGGTTGAATGCATGGTCTGTTTCTGATCCTCCCATTCATATCTACATTATATAGCAGCCTGCAATCTTGTCTTGGCCAAGTCATTCACGTGATATGTTACAAGTTGTTCGCTTTGGTTTCTCTGTCCTTTTCAGCATATTCCTGATGCCACAATACTTTGCATCATTAATTTGTTTCTATGTCTGATTTCAGGAAGCAATTTTGCTTTGGCTGCAAGATCCACCTGGAAGGGATGCTGAGATTGTGAGACAGGCATGTACCCGGGGGGATGCAAGAACTGTTACTGAAGTAATATGTTCCCGAACACCTTCTCAGATTCAGATATTCAAGCAGATCTACCATGCAAGATATGGGACCTACCTAGAACATGATATTGAAGGCCTCACATCAGGAGACCATAAAAAGGTGACACACTGCTCCATTTTTTAATGGATTTAAGTTTATCTTTTAGTGCCACGGTCCATCTCAGAGAAAGGCATGTGTGTCTTGTGGGAATGTGTTGTTATGGTAACGACCTACACCAACGAGGTGTTTGTTGTGACCAAAGCTCTCGTTTCTCAGATACGTATGTGGAAAATGTGTGTGTGGTTATGTCTACTAGATCCAACGATTTAGCTTATGCAAAATGGAAAGTGTTTTGGTAGAATCATTTTTCTGAAAGAGAATGAATGAAACGTATCCCTCTTAAGAGTGGTGATGATGGTGGCACTTGGTCTTCATGGAAGTTGCTTTTCGGTTATGGGATTTGCTGTATTCAGTGGTTTAGCATGTCGCATAATTGTTGTTAACGTTTCTAAAGTAACTTGCTCCATGACTAATGATGTCTTCTTTTGGTGTAGCTTTTGCTTGCATATATAAGCATACCACGCTATGAAGGCCTCGAATTTGATAGGTTCATGGCCGACAATGATGCAAAGGCTCTGTACAAGGCAGGCGAGAAGCGTTTGGGCACAGATGAGCACACTTTGATCATGGTCTTTAGTGAAAGAAACAGGGCTCACTTGGCTGCTGTTGCTTCGTCTTATCATAGCATGTATCATAAATCCCTTGAGAAGGTACTCTACTTTGTCACCAAGTTTTCTTTTGGTTCTTCGGCAGCCTAATTCCTTCATCGGTTTGAATGAATCACTTTTTGTTTCTACCTTAATATTCAGGCTGTGAAGAGTGAGACATCTGGCATGCTCGAATATGGTCTTCTATCCATTTTACGATGTGCTGAAAACCCAGGGAAATATTTTGCAAAGGTAAATAACTAAGTACCTGTACCTAAGTCTTCATAGTTCTCGTGTTTGAGGTTAATCTTGTTGAATCTAAAACAAATTCAAGATTTTCTATGATGATCTTGTGATTGTCAAAAATTATCTGGAGCATGGATGTTCTCGATTGACCTAGATGAATTTCTAAATCGAGGAGTGACGGATTGCATTTCAATTTCGGGAGTCACCTCATGTAAATCTTTTGTTGAACTACTGAGCTCCATTTCCCATTCTTCTTTTCGTTTATTGGTTGGTTTACACTTTGGCAGGTTTTACACAGGGCCATGAAATGTTTGGGAACAGACGACACAACTCTCATCAGAGTGGTAGTTACAAGAACTGAACTCGATATGCAGTACATAAAAGCTGAGTACCATAAGAAGTATAAGAAGACGCTGAATGATGCTGTTAGCGCGGAAACCTCAGGCGATTACAAAGCTTTCCTGCTAGCGCTTTTAGGTCCCAAACATTAGTACTTCTCCGTCACACCTTATGGCTTATATCGTATAGTTTCTTGACTTCTCTACTGTGTGGATGATGTAGCCATGTTATCTTCTGGTGGTTTGAATATATGACCGAATGGTGTGGAGGATGACTGAATAGTTGGCGATTTCAAATGTATGTCTATCGTCATGAGGGTTTGTATCTCTTCGTAATTGTTGGAATCTACATTACAATCCGATTCGAGTCATTTATCCTCTAATCGAACTTTTTCAATCCCATTATTGGAAACCACGTTATAAATCAATGCTGCATATTGGCCGGGAAATCTATCCTGGCAGTCGTTCTACTAAAAGTGACATGCCATTCTGAAGTACCCACGTTTATACCAGAGGCTGTTTGCTCTTGATTCGAATATGACTTGCTGAAAACAAATACCACCATCTCAAACACTACAAAATTAAGCAATTGCAATTGCGAAACACTAGGTTCTTAATAAGCATGGGCAGTTAGTTACAATAACTAGGACTTTTATTATTGCTGAACGAAGAGCATGCCCATCTTGAAATTACTGATACAAACTCAGGATCGATCTGAAGGAGAATGATGCCGTCGTAAGGGCTGCACTCTTAGTCGTCAACCGAGGGCCAAAGTCTGCCACTAGACAGTTTCAAATCTCCTTCATTAGCACAGCACACCTAAACGATACAATTTTCAAGTTCACAAGCTTTGAGGAAAGGGAAGCTATGCTGTAATTCTCGACCTTCCCTTTGCTATTCTTCGTGCGATCACTCTCCGGCCACCTTTTGTTGCCTTGCTGCAAATAGAATTAGAAGAACACCCATCACTCTGTGAAAACCATAAGCCTTCAAGAATTCACCTTTTGCCCTGTCTCTTCTCCCATATTTACTGAACCAAAGCTTGGGAAAGAGGAAGAACAGAGTCATACCGAGCAAAGAATCCGTGATTCCTCTTCCTACGAAGGGTGCTGGGCTGAAAGGTGCGCTTGGGAAAAAGAATCATGGTTTCATCTGGATCATTTCCTGTAATTGGAAAGCATTCTGGTTATTTATATGCATATTGCGAAAAACATTCTCATAAAGCAGCATTCTTACGTGTACCAAACAAACTACTCCTACAATGTTTCTTTACAGACACAGATGGTAAAACAGGCAAATTCTCCACTTTGTTCCATCCTACACAAGCTCAAAGAGGCAATTGAAAGGGAGGTAGTACGCATAGTAGGAAACCGACGCGGCAAATACCAAGATACTAATGGAAGTGAGGAACTGATACTACCCAGCTCAAATTACGATCAAGTTTCTATAAGGACGTATTAACAAGGTGATACGAGCATAAAAAAACACTCCGAATTCAGTCGTGGAAAGAAGTATTGCAGCTTAGTTATGCCCTGGTTCCAAGGCCAATTGCTGCGACCACCTTGAAGCAACTAATAATCTTTATAATGATATCATGCCCAACTAATTTCTTAGCCCAAGGCTTCGATGTTGTGCACGCTGCACAAAACCCTTGACTCGCACAATGTCTAGATGACACCCCGACCGGCC
Organism: Drosera capensis; assembly: GCA_001925005.1. NCBI lineage: Eukaryota > Viridiplantae > Streptophyta > Magnoliopsida > Caryophyllales > Droseraceae > Drosera > Drosera capensis. Next base: position 64,125 of record LIEC01011705.1, read on the forward strand.
CCATCGATATGCAGAAAGATCAGAAGAACAAGCAACTTCCACCGGCATGACTATCCGAACATCCAGCAAGCATCCATGACCAAGACCACAGAAAAGACAAGAAGAAACGTCGAATTCTACAACCGGAATTGAGAGTGGAGAATTGAGAGTGAAGAAGTACCATCAGGAAGGAAGAATTCGAGCGAAGGCATTCCACAAGGATTCAAAACCCCTTCCACAATGATCCTATCCAACACCCCAAGCCTCTCAACTTCCCCTCTCTCCTTGCTCCCTGCGAATCAAATCCACCCCACATCAATACAAAAAAACAACCAAACCAAAAACCCTAAATTTCAATTACGCAACAGAGACGACGCGGCAGAACGAACTCCGTACCCTCTGGCACAAACTGTCTGAGAGAAGGAATCGTAGTGGACGGGCACACAAAGCAGACTCCACCACGAGACCCCGAATTCGAGACATCGGCGGCGTATACAGGGAAATGGAGAAGAGGGGAGTCCGAGTCGGAATCGGAGAATGGGGTGGGGGAAGTGATGGTGTCTAGGGTTCGAGGAGGGATGATTTGGGGACTGGAGAGTGTCGATGATGTTGGTGTGCGAGGGAGAGTGCGGCGGAGGAGGAGGAGGCGGGGGAGGAGAGAGGTGGCGCCGCCGCCGTGCCGGAGGAGTGAAGACATTGATCGGTGGTGAGTCTTTGGAGGTCTCACCGAGGGGCGATGAGAATGAGAGTGGTTTTAGTGGGGCCGTCCGATATGTGAATTAATTGGACGGAAATGGGACAAGCTAGTTTGGGTTGAGATAAATTATAATTAATTAATATTTTTTGTTATTAAAAAGTAAATATTAAATAATAATGTATTATTTATTATATATTTTTGATATGTTATTTTTATTATTAAATAATATGATATGAATTTTTTTTACAGAGAATTATGGTATATAATTAAATTATATTTGATATTTTATAATAAATTTATTAAAAAAATATTATAATAAATTCATTTGTCTGAGTGACATTTACTGTGTTTTGCATGGAATGATAATAAGAACAATTAGGAGAGTTTGTGTTTTATCATAAATAAAGGAAATCACTATTGCAAAGATCAAAATTGATATATTCAATATAATACACTGACATTTTATTTTTTACCATAAACCTCTCCTCTCACACACTGACTTGGATGCTTCAATTTAGGGCGGGGTTATATCAATCCCCTAAATAAATACTCCCTTCATGTTATAAACTTTATAACGGTTTGATCCGGATCGATTTTTTATTTGTATATTGAATTTTATATATTTTGATTAATATATCGTGATTTTTTATGATAATGATGGGTTTGAGATGAAATGATGAAAAAGGATAAAGGAGGGGATAATGGAGTGTAATAAGATACTATGATTATTTTAATATAAAATTATTTCAAAATGAAAATAAAATAAAATAAGTGTTGTAAGATTTGTGAAACAATCCAAAATAATAAGTATTGTAAAAATTATGGGACGGAAGAAGCATGAGTATAAATCAAAAATCATTATTTAATATGTGTGAATTTAAAATTTATAAAATAAAACAAAAGAAATTAAAATTTATATCAATCATCCAATTAAATCACAATCATTGGATCGCCATATCTCTAGTATAATTTCTTTTGTGTTTATTTGTTGTAATCACAAACCCAATAGAATCCAGGGCATATTATCGAAAACAATTATAATTCAAATCTTGATTCTTGATCTAAGTTCTCATTGAGATTTATTTTTGTTTGATACTAAATTAAGAGATTGATATTTTCAAACAATAATTTGATACGTCGAAGATCATTCCCTCACATTATTTTTCATGACAAAATCGTTCCTCTCTCACAACTAGTTTGACAATATCAATTTATGTTTTAGATTTATAAAATCTCTTAAATTAAATACATATTAAAACAGAAATAACTTAATGAGTTATTTATTGTTCTAAAAATATATTTAAGATACAAAAGTTTAAATTCTAAACACACCAACAAAAAGAGATGACCATGATATTGAGTTTTATAATGTGTTCTGGAATATGCAAGCACTTAAATTTGTGCATATGGATAAAACAACACCCCCTTGAAACCTTACAGCAAATCACATTTTCCATTCGCCATTGCTGACACAAACATATGTCATATGTGATATGTCATTAATGACAAAAACTTGTGGAAAATGAAAATAAAGCCTTCGGTTTAATACAATCATACATTCATAATGATTTTTTTTTACCATCTTGGTTCCATGGTAGAGAAGAATACCAACAAAAAAGAAAAATAAATATGTATCATTATATAGGTCTTTATTTAATAAAAAGTAAAAGGTTAAATTTGAATGATTAATATTAAAAGATGATATTTTGATTTTTATTATTTTAATTTAAATTATTTATTTATTATTATAAATACTTATGTCAACAAAATATTATGAATAATTTATCAGTTCAATAATTTACAAAAATCAAAGAATCAACTAGGTCGCCAATAGAGCATCACAACAATCAACCTACATCCTCAGCATCATTCACTGAAGAAGAAAAACATTTACATCCACAAACTTATAACAACAAAAAACGTCCACCAAACTTAAACGAGGAAATATCAACGTAGCGTCACATAAGTAGCTTTCATGTTCCCTTGCGCTTCTGAAAATTGCACTCCTATCTCAATACGTGGCGTGGTAGCATCCACGTTTACTTTCCAATTCAACGAAATCTAAAACTCACAATGAAGCGGGCCAGAGGAATCTCGAGGCCCAAATCAAAGAACGAGGAACAAAAGGATCCTCATCACTGTATAATGACGATTATATCCTTCCATTTCTCCATGGACTGCTCAGGCTAATTAACTCGTATCGCTTGATCGTTTTATGCATTTAGTATCATGTTGCTAAACTATCTTGATTTTATTACTAAGACAAAAATGTTGATAGTCTCATACTCTCATTTATGTGCAGGAATCTAGTTTGTCATTGTGAAAAATAGCAGGCTAATAATTAAAAAAAAACCTCTTTCATTCCAACAAAATTATAACATTAATATTGATTAAATTAGAATTTTTTCAATTAAAATGCTCCGTCCATTTCATATTAAATGCAATATTTTTTTTAATCATTCAAAATTATATATAATATTTGTTTTATTTTCATATTTATAATCAAATTTATATTAAGTTGAAAATAGTATCCCACCACATTTCAGTAACTTTTTTTATATTCTCTCATATATTTTCATATTAACTCATATCATCATGAAAAATATAATATTAATCAAATTTAACCCTCACATAAAATCTTCAAACTATTACATATAATTAAAAATAAAAAATATAATATTATCATATTTAAAAAAAATTATACAAAAATATCGAAATAATCATAAATTTTATCTTCTATCATATCAACTCATACAATTATTTTTAATTATTTTTAATCAAAAAAATGTCGTAATTAAAATCAAAACCCGGGGGCAATCCCCAATAAATACGCCAACAAGCATTTGGTCTCGACGTATAAGGAAACTGTTCCTCGTCTTCATCGTCGTTCGAATACAACTCCGATTTGTGCTGCTCTTCGCCATTGACGATTTTCGACGCCTTCTCATCTCTCTCATCTCGCTCATCAGTTCCCACTTCTCTGTCTATTTTATCGTATTTATCTCGAGGTACGAACAATTATTCCCCTTGCATGATTTCCTCATACAGAATCGGATAAGATTTTCTAGGGTTTCCATCATCGATGATTTTGTGTTTTCAATTTTCAGGATTGTGTTATTGAATCGTTGGTGTTGAAGATGGAGGCAGCGACTCTGGTTCGATCTCCATTGACAGCATCGTTTGTTCCGAGTGTTGGGGCCATATCGCTGGTTTCGACCCCTCGAGGGTTTCGATTGTCGCGCCGCGGCTGTGGATCACTGCGGATGAAGGTGGGGATCGCGATTTCTAGTGTTTTCATTATTCTTTCATGTTTCTCTTTGGGGTTTTTTAAAAGTCCGTTTGTGTAGTTGTGATCGAAGTGTTGTGGATTGTGTTTAAGGTGTTGATGTGCACTAGGATAATTTCCACAATCTTGTCCTACGAAGTACCATGAGGAAGGTCTAAGAACTTTCTGAGTATATCAAACGAGGTCTTCTCTCATGAGGTTTTTTTTAATCCCAACGTATCCTTCTGTGCACTTATATATTGAACCTTAACCACAAAGTATGTAGAAAGACTGACGTCTCTCTGTTTTGTTGATTGCTAAGCGTGTTTTGTCTGCACTCCTTGATAGCCCTGCATGCGCTAACCTGATCTGATAATCTGCAGAAACTGTCACTAACATCTCACTCAGTACCGCCTGCTGGAACTCCTGGATCCTGTCGGCGTCTCATTGTCAAAGCTTCTTCATCTTCGGATTCAGAAGGATCAGCAGTCAAGGTTGCTCCCCTTGAGCTGGAATCTCCAGTCGGACAGTTTCTATCCCAGATTCTAGTCAGCCACCCCCACCTCATCCCTGCAGCCGTTGACCAGCAGCTTGAGCAGCTGCAGACTGACCGAGATGCAGAGAAAAAACAGGATACCATCAGTTACTGGCACTGAACTGGTCTTGTACAGGTTGGTGTATTTTAAAAGACTCGACCTCTTTGCCAATTGTGGCTTTTCTGTTGGATACTCTGTGTGACCAGCTGATTTCGGGGATGCATAACGATGGAGAAGCTGACCCCTGCGCTGGTTAGCCAATAAGAGTTTCCGAGTGGAGAGTGCGCGAGAAAGCTCTATTTGCATTTCTTTTGTTTCCCTTTTCCACATTCAAACTTCTGGTCATATTTATGTTTACTCATCTCTGACGTCTTCAGGAGAATTGCTGAACTCAAGGCAAATGAAAGAAGGAGAGCTCTCGAGGAGATCTTGTATGCATTGGTTGTACAAAAGTTCATGGATGCAAATATTTCTCTGATTCCGTCCCTCACTTCATCCTCATCTGATCTTGGAAGATTGGATACATGGCCAAACCAAGGTGCGAAGATAGCTCAAATTTACTCACCTGAGATGAAAGAGATGATCAACAACCATATTATTTTCATTCTCGGAAAGAGAGGGGAGGATCCATCTGAGGTTAGCAAGCTGAGGTTGGGTCAGGCCTATGCAGCATCTATTATGTATGGTTACTTGCTGAAGAGAGTGGACGAACGGTTTCAGCTTGAGAAAGCGATCAGGAAGCTTCCTGGAAAGAAGGGTAGAAAGGGAGATGTCACCGACTCACTGGTTGGAGACAGTATCGGCAACAACAGTCTGAAGAGTGCACAAACTCCTCACCCAGAGATCCTGTCTGCTGATGAAGCCAGCTATATCAGTTTCGGAGAAGATGTTTTTACGCCGTCCCGTTTAACCAACTACCTGAGGTCGTTTGATGCTGAAACATTACGAAGATATGCAACAATTAGATCGACCGAGGCTGTTAGCATAGTTGAGAAACACACAGAGGCGCTCTTTGGGAGTCCCAAGGGAACAAACGAGGATGGCATTAAGATTAGCTCTACTGGACTGAAGAAACTGGTTCTAGAGGCTATCACCTTTGGTGCCTTCCTCTGGGACGTTGAGAGTTACGTCGACTCAAGGTATAATTTTGTCACCAACTAGATCACCTCCAGTTCCGTCTTCTGTGCAGTACTGACTATCTTAGGTGGTTTACCATGCGCATCTAATGTCCACTGTCAGCTAGTTGGGAGTTCTTATTGTATTGTAAATAGCATGGCTGGATGTTAAGTGCTAAGTGATGCTTATACTTTCGTGGGCATGGTTTTTAATGCAATTACGAAAAGAAATGCTGGATCGGGTTTGCGGGGAGAAGCCTTGTGACGCTCTCCGACATGATTCAAGTCGCTCCTTTAGGAGAGTTCATGGATCATTTGAAAGAGTAAAACAAATACCTTGAATCATCCCAAAATACATATGTTTTCTTTTATGATAATTTTTTCACGTGAAAATTATAAATCTATCAAATCTCTTTATTCATAATTATATAGTAATCTCATTATTATTTATAAAATATTTATTCTTTATCAATTTCTAAATTATTATATCGGATTAAAATATGAAAAAAATATATTTAATCCTTAAGTTTTCTATCTTTTTACATTTTAACCTCACAACCCCTAAAATATTATTTACTCCGAGATGGAGGGAGCATACCCGTGGCCAAAGCAAGATCAAGAGCCGAATGAACTTTCCAACAAAACCTCGCTATTGGTCAAATTGTCGATCAACAAATTCCATCTATCGTATGTATTCGACTTCATAGCAAAGTGTGCATCGACAGTGCATGGACGTTTACCACGTGATGGACAATACCTGCAACAGCAGAACGTATCTGCCAAAATGACTCAAAACCCTCAATAATACCCAAATAAATGATTGCCTTGAATCTCAACCGACTGTAAACAAACAGCTAGTTGCACAAAACTCAAATGAAAAGAAGCGCTATCAGAGACGGCTACCAGAAAAGAAACAGAGCCATTATTCAAAAGTAGTATCAGCGGCCCAAATACGACACATCAGAATTTCCGATAGAATGCAACTGATCAACTAGTAAAGAGAATAGCTCTCATCAGCTGCAGGCCTGAATGTCCTGTAAATAGCTGCCACGATTGGGATGAGTCCGGCGAGTGCGAGCTGAACATGCTCCGAGCTGCTTGTCCTCACTGTAATGCTCCCGGTTTTCTTGTTGTTCAACTGCAAACGAACTGCCATCTTTGAAGCACGCCCAAGAGAGAACTGAGATTGAAGGATCGCGCCCACAACCAAGTCGCCTCTATACTTTATCAAGGACATCATGAAGGAGGATTGGTCCTGCCCGATCGGGAAATCAGCAGACTTCAGACGGACCTCAAGATTAGCACCGTGGGTAGCCTCATTCTGAGAACGGACAGTCCCTGCACTACCCACCAAAACCAGTCTCTTGCCCACTGCTAGCTGATCTTCAAGTTTGAATCCAGTTGCCATGTTTTCGCCCACAAAAGTGACGGAAAAACCAGCTCCCGTCTTATTCTTCTTCAATATTTTATGCTTGGTTTCCCCTCTCACGGTATAAGCGAGTTGCCTGCCAACAGCCTGGATATCGAAGCCAGCTAAAGTAGACCCATTCTCTCCATGTTTTGCTGCAATGGAGGAATCCAGATGGACACTGAAATCCTTCTTATCCTTCTTCACCTGCACGACTACTGCTGAGGGAAAATGGTTGGCAACTGGTATATTGGTCTCAACATTGACGCCATCATACCCACAATCGTGATCCCAACTATGAGAGTCCAAAACCGGCCTAACCAAGAACTGTGATGTTGGCTCCAAAAAGCGATACCGATATGCCGGGTTATCTGCATCAAATGAAGGAGGCAGAGTCATATCTGGCATTGGCACTTGGACAGTAGTAGCCGGGCCACCATCATCCTCCAGATCACCATACTCGTCTGGACCGGCTTTGCGGGTCTTCTTCATCTCCCTGATCCTCTTCAGCTCCTCTTTCCATTGCTTCTTCTGAAACAACTGCACACGATAATCATACTCCTCAAAATATGCCTTTCGCTGTTCCTTGCTGAGTTTTTCAACCTGGGCTCTCTTCAAAGGTTTAAATGGGGGAAGCTGGTCATACTCATTGTCCTCCCCTTCCACATCCGAGTCCGAGAAGACATCTAGTTCCATATCTGAATCACCGTTATCAATACCCTGATCAGCAGGGAGTTTAGGGTGCGCACGGGTTTGCAACAGTGAAGACAGAAAATGTGGAAGTTGAAGGCGTGAACGTATTCCGAAGAGCTTTCTAGGATCAAATGGCTCTTGAGGCTTGGAGAGAGCACTTGCTTCAGACAAGATCTTCATAGAGTAGCACAGCAGCAGCAACTGAGGTCGCCATGTTTGGCCATTTGGAAGAACCTTGTGCCCTTCACGGTTCTTTCGGCAAGCAGGATGGTTCTCAACAAGAGAGACCGGGTTCATCGCAGTACTCATAAGGCGCATCTCGCCGACAGCTTGCCCAACATACTGTTGAACGAGATGAGACCGCTGAGCAACGAACACTTCGTAACTCAAAGGGGAACCAGTCGGTCCATCAGGTGGTGCACTAGCAGCATGTGTGAGTGTAACAACTGCATTTTTCCAGACCGAAGGACCCAGAGTGCTCGTGATAGTTTTCAACAACGGAAGATCATTTAGATCTCTCGTCTGTGAATCCAGTCGATCAACGTAAAGGACTATATCAGGAGATCTCTTCTTAATGAAGTTCTTAACAGAAGCTAAGAGCTTGCCATTATATTGCTGCTCCCTCCCATAAGACTTGAGACCTGGTGTATCAATGAACCTGATTTTAACACCATCAACAAGTCCATTAATTTCTTGCACACAATCCGTCACAGCTTCAAATGCATCGATGCCGTCCTTCTCTTCCCCAAGAATGGAATTAACGGTGGCGCTTTTGCCAACACCAGTTTTCCCCAGAACAAGAATGGTCAAGGAGAAGTCCAGATCATCTTTCCCCTCGGCTTCAAGCTGCACAGCTTTCTGTTTTTCTTGGTCAAGATTGACGATCTGACTACCAGACCTCCCAGCAAAAAGGCCCAGACGGTAGAGGACTTGTGCTGCTATTGTATCCTCTGCAGAGTGCCCGAGTCTATGAACAAGCCTCAAATACTTGACCCTCAACTCCTGTATCTTCTTGATCCTCTTCTTCTCTTCTTCCGTCAAATTTTCCTCCGCTGCAGCAACTTGATTCGAAGGACTGAAAATGCTTGAACCGTTAGATGGTCGTAATGCAGGCCTCAAAGAACGGACTGATGGCCCCAAGCCAGCAGGTCGCTCAATGGTGAAAAGGCGAGATCCATCTTCTGAAGTTGTAGGTACAGGGGCAGAATTTGAGCCAGCACTTCTCGCTGCTTTCAAAAGGGCAGCCAAGGCAGCAGAATCAAATAACTCCTCTCCACCTCCTTCCTCATCAGAGTCGGTAACTATCTGACCATCAACTTCATTCGACGGGTCAAAGGAGTTTTGATGGCCTGATCCAGAACCATGCACAAGTTCCTCCATAAGCTGCCTGGCAGCATCAGAACCTCCAAATATCAAACCCTCAGTCTCCTCCCCATCTGTGGCTGAACCTTCTGCTTCGCCTTCTTCTTCTTCTTCCTCTGCATCATTCTCGGCTTCCTCATTCTCTGCTTGTAATTCCTGGCCAATGGCTCTGCTCTCAACTGCTGCTTCTTGCTCTGACTCATGGATAGCAGAGACATCCTCTTTCTCGTCTTCCTCTCCATCCAAGCCAGACACAGCGTTCATCATATCGATGTTCTCATCCAAAGCCTCTGCAACACCAGCTTCTGGCTTCTTTTCCTCTCTGATTGGACCCAAAATTGCAGCTTCGCTTTGCACAGAAACCACATTCACCTTTTCTGGATCAACTTCAGCTTTCCCATCCAACTCCTGACGCACCTCGTCCACTTCCCCTACTAGACCAGATTCTGGTTTCTTTTCTGCTTCGACTGAACTAGAAATTGCAGCCTCACTCTGTAAAGAAAACACATTTGCTTTCTCAGAGTCAACTTCATCAGAAGCGCTGTGAATGGCAGAGGCAGTTCCTTCCACATCCTTCTGTGTGACATCTTCAGCAACCTGCACCTTTGAATCATTCCCCTCATTTTCAGCATCGAGTTCCACAGAACGCACAAAATTGTTCGCAGAAACTTCCTCCGCATCAACTGAATCTGAGCCGGCATGAGGTTCAGACTTTTCAGCAAGCTCGTCATTATTGCTGACAGGAGTCTCCGTTTTCTTCCGGAAGTGAAAAAATAAATCCTTCACCTCCTCCACTCCAGACTTTATTGCTCCCAAAACATCATCTGCAATGGAGTGTTCCTCGCCAGCAAAAATTTCCTCATCAGCCTCGACAGACTCATAATTCAACAAGCCTGACTCAGATCCATCCATCAAAGACAACCCATTGCTTTCAACCGTTTCCTCCTTAGCTGTTCCTTCGCTTACAGGAGAAGACTTCTCAACCACCAGCAAATCAGCTTCCTTCATCTCCAAATCCTGTCTTCCATCAACCTGTCCAACAACGGCAACTCTGCTCCTCACAACCTCAACCTCAACCTCATCAACATTAATAGAATCCACAACAGAATCCCCTTCCTCATTGAACTTAACACCATAGGATTCAACAACTCCGGAACCAAAAGAGGCACCTTCAATCTCAACCTTACTCTCTCCTTCAAAAACCTCGCCCTTCTTCTCCTCAACAACAGAGCCATTCTCCAAATCACTCCTCACCATCTCCGCCAATTCTACAACACCCTCTTTCCCCACACCACCCAATTCAACCCCTTCAACAGACCCACCAACCACCTCATCATCCCCATCACCTAAAACCCTAACCTTGGGAGCATTTACCCCACCAAACCCATCATTTTCATCATCCTCATCCTCCTCATCATCATCAATCGAGACCTTCGCTATCGGAACCCCAGACGCGGCCCTAGTCACGGCGGCGAACCCCACCACGCGTTCTTCCTCCAATTCCCCAACTAGGGTTTCATCAAAACCACCAATACCCCTCTCAGAACCCACCTCAAACTCCTCTTCCCCACTCACAAAACCCTCCTCATCAACCTCATCCACCACCACACCGCCACCAACACCAGCACCACTGCTATCACTACTGATACTACTACTCCCACTACTAGTGATATCACTAGGAGTGGAATCAAGGTCTTTTTTATTGTGGGTATCGATGATTTCATGATGGGTATGGAAACCGAAATCGGCATCGTGAGATGAGATAGCTTTTACACCTGGCGAAACCGAAAGCGGCGACGATTGCCTGGAATCCTCCATGGTGAAGAAATGAATGGATACAACAGAGGCGAGAAACGGGATTGATAGGGTTTGGTGTGTGGTTGGTTTTAATGTGGGAAATGAGGACAAGAGAGGGTTGGAGAATATGAGAAGCAAAGGGAGGGAGAAACGATGGGGGCGAGGGGAAGATAAGGGGAGAGGCGAAAGGATATGGTGTTGATAGATGACTGATGGCAGTTCTGGTTTGGGTTTTGATGATGGTGTTGCTTTGGGCCGTCCGTCCACTCAAGGGTCGACTGAGAGGAAAAAATATTTTTTCTAGGTTTCGTTACAAGGAATATAATCTTTCTGTTGCGGTTGTTGCTTAAGATCTTGGGGTGTATCATTTGGAAAATACATGATCGGGTTTCAACTTTGGTTTTATTTGTCAAATTTTGTGTCGTAACCTACATGTTTGTAATTATGTTAACCGTTGTGCATATCGACATATGTATGGTATATCGAGGGCCGTCCGTCCACTCAAGGGTCGAATGAGAGGAAAAAAAATATTTTTTCTAGGTTTCGTTACAAGGAATATAATCTTTCTGTTGTCGTTGTTGTTTAAAATCTTGGGGTGTATCATTTGGAAAATACATGATTGGGTTTCAACTTTGGTTTCGCTTGTCAAATCTTGTGTCGTAACCTACATGTTTGTAATTATGTTAACCGTTGTGCATATCGACATATGTATGGTACATCGATTTGAATGATGATTTATCACGAGATTCTCTTGCGATGGATCATTGATATGATAAAATATTCGTAATGAATCTTCGCGTTAAGGAATGTCTGTGCTTCCATATACATATCAGTTTTTGGGTAGTCTGAGTAAGAATTTGCTGTCATTGTCAGAGCACATGAAATCTGCTCCTTGATCAGAGCACGCTTAATAATCATTCATTTCAAACAATTTCAACCCATTTTGTGTCATTGTCATGGTGCATTTGATCATCCTTAGAGCCCTTCTCACCCCTATTAGCAGCAGATGCTAAAATGGAAGTGTTGAGCTGTTTCAATCTGTTCTATTGATGAAGAACCTTCCCATTGATATCATGGAACAAGAGATTAGCGTCCCTGCGCCCCAATTTCACAGACATAGAACCTTGGCCGTCGTAGTAGAACTTCAAGTCGGGCCTGTTCAATCCTTTGGTATAGCCTCTCCATGCTTTCGACCCTGCTCCGCTTGTGAAGAACTGGAGTTTACTGTGCACACGTCGAAAATAACATCTACTTTAGACTCCTGGCATACACTGAATTGTAAAAAGATCACTTGAATAAGAGAATCTATCAGCAAGTTCTTTACCTTTTTTTATCTTCAATATGCTTAAGACAATGATCATGGCAGTTCAAATAGAAATCGACATCTTTGGCCTGATAGAAAATATCACCGAACATTAGTAGTCATCAACATTTATATTTCAAGCTAGTCTATGCCGCATGTGGCCGTAGTTTATCATACCTGAAGTACAGGGAGCAGATGCATCAAAAGCTCTGTTGTATCACCGTGACATCCAGCACTTTTGATTCCATGGTGATGATCTACAACGACCTTCCATGTTGCACTCTATTTGTTTAAAGCCAGGTCTAAATCCTATATTCATATTTTTGTCATTCAAGAGGGTCAGTTAACATATAGTCTCATCCAATGAATCAAAACAAAATCCTTTCATTATTGCAATATCACCTTCAAGAGGCTTTTGATGTATTCTTTGGCGACTAGTTTCAAATTGGATGATAAAGAGTTAGGGAGTAAAATTGCCACTATACCACTGCCTCTGCAGGCTCTTGACCGTGTAGATTCTGGTAAAGGATTGTGTAAACTTAGGATCATGTTCATTTTTCAATCCACTACTATAAAAATTGTCTCCAGTTCAGATTGCAAAATCAATGCCAATGATTTCTCCAATCCGTCCCTTCTGCAAAACAAACATATTCGATGATAATCCAAATGACCAAGGGACCATCAAGTTAACTCGATTTTTGTACTAAATCTCTGAATTCACCGATAGTAAGAAAGAGTTTTCGACAAGAAAGTGCCAGAGTATATCGTTTAACACTCCTCCGTGTCGTGTTTTTGTCACATAACATGTGTCATGACAAACATAATTGTTCGATGGAGTCGATTCTATAAAACGAAACGTAACCTGGTTTGCGACGCGAGACTGGTTGAAAGCACCATTCCGACCCCAATCTCCGACGACCAAGAAGTTGATGGATCCATCTTCACTCCTGGTTTCATGTTTATATCTATCCTACTCTGCACCTGCTGAGATTATTAGCCACAGCCAAAACAACAACAACAACATCAACCACGCTGGTGATGTAGTCATGGCTCTAACTTGAACCAATTTCACTCGTTCAATATTTTGTGTGAGTGACCTTTACCCAACTATTGGGCTCTCAAGTTTAAATTTTAAGTGTTTTTTCGAGAAATGTACTCTCACTGAGCTATGTTTCTGTTATATGAAACCGATATTGAATTTTTGAATTAGTATAGTGTTTTTCTTGCAGCATGTTACGAGAGTGCAGGTATTGCTGCGGGAACTGTGAAGGATGGACGAAAATAAATGAAAGAGGAATCTCCTTTCACAATTATTCCGATATTCTCATTCATCCTTGCTTTTTTTTTTTTCTCTTGTTGTGGCAATGCTAGAGCACTTTCACTTTCATCAGTTGTTGTGGCAATGCTAGAGCACACTCCGGGCACGCCTTTCCGTCAAAATTACTGTCGTTTCCCTTCTGGCTGTTGTGTTAAAAGTGACGTTTATAACAAATTCAATCATGAATTTTAAATAGATGTAGTTATTTTATAATTTGACATAAAAAATAATTTTGACATTATTTATATAACTGTTATTTTAATATTTGATTATATTTTAGAACAAAATACGATTAACTCAAATTCTATTGTACATTCATTAATGAATCAATCCAACTTAAACATAGATAATTAAAAAAATAAATAAAATATTAATATGACAATTATAACTACACTTATATCTGATGTCAAATTTGAAACCAAATTTATCTCAATTTTATTTTGATATTAATTTTAACTCATGATTAGAGCTTTATTTTTATAATTTGATATCAAAATATAACTTTATCATCATATATATATATATATATATAGCTCATGGTTAAAATTATTTTTATTTTTCCATTGGCATTTATACGTGAATTTGATCTATTTTAATCTATAAGATGAAGCTAGTAGTTTATGAGTTCATTGTTGATGCAAATATGACATTTTCTCATGTTCTAAAAAGAAATGTTGATGAAAATAGTGTATCAATGAATCAATTCTTGCTTATGAGCATACATACCTATTTGTTGTGTAACATGTTACTACATCAATAAAACTGTTTTTTTTTAATGAAACGATATTAACTTGATCTTATCTCGGCATGTAAAACTTACCATGATTAAAACAATGGAGAATTATAAAACTAGTCAAATATGAACAAACTTGCTATTTGCTCAACTTGGTTGCGGAGATGGAGAAGAGGAGGTAACCTTGTGCCCATAGAATAGAAACCCAGAAATGGATAACGACCATGAAATTTTCAACGAGGAATCATAAACGTTAACAAAAATGGTTCATCCAACGAAGGAACAATAGCTTGTCGTGGTCGCCAAAATTCATACCAATCTCCCCAAAATCGTGACTTTTCCTTCACTTTCTTCCCATATACTAATACTCATTCAAATCATCCTCGCATTCTCATTTGTTAACCCTTTTCCTCTCCCTTTCTATCCATCTTTCATACCCTTTTGTGGATCAACCTTGGAGGTGAGGGTTTCTTTCAAGTTATGATCTTTGTTTGATGATTTCGGTATCTGGGTATTGTTTGTTCTTCATTGTATTGTCGATTTCTGGTGGAAATTTTTGATTTTGGGAAATGGGGATTTTGTAGATTTGTGGGTTGTTTTGATTTGTGGTTTGTTTGCTTAATATGATTTGATTTGATTTGGGTTTAGGTTGAGGTGGTGTTGGCTGGGTTTCGAAGGCGTTTGAAATGTCTGAAAGCTATATGAATGCAAGTGCGAGTTCTAGTTCAAGTGTGAATACTAGTTTTCATGATACTGAGGATGATCAAAGAATAGCTGAGATATTGGCCCAGGATGAACAGGACAACTTTAACAGCAATGCTAAGCTCGGGAAAAGGCTTTCGCATTTGGATTCCATCCCGGTTAGTTTGCCTGTTTTGGTGATGATGTGATTCTTTTTTGAGTTATGATGAAATTCTTGGTGTTGATGCTTGTTGATTTGCTCTCATTTGGTTGGTAATGGCCTTTTAACCTGTATTGTTAATGTGGGTGGAAATTTGTATAGATCGATTATACTAATTGATTCTATACGGGGAAGGCTTTGCATAATTGACGGCTTTTGGTATAGAGAAATCTTATGATAGTTACGGATTGAAGGAAAACGAGTCCTGAAACTATAAGGGTAAAATAAAGTATGAAAAATATGGGAAATGGGATACCAATACGATGCTAATTGATGGTCAGTGTTGTTTCTATAATTTCAGCCTAGACGAAATTGGGATGAAGTTGAGGGCTTGGGGCTCTCTTCTAATGCGGATCGTTGTGCTCTTTGTTACATGACTAACTTAGAAATGACTCGAGTTGTAGAGAAAGAAGCTGGAAGGTTGAGGATCATCCTAAGATTAATCTATCCGTGGTGTTCGAATTGAATGATCTTTTGGTCATTTGTAAGTTTTAGATCTTCTCAAGTTTTCAACAGACTAACATCACCCAAGGGCTACTCTCTCGTAAACCTTAGTTGCATTTCCATTCGGAAAAACATGGGCTATCTATTTGTATGGTTCTACATTTGTGTGTGGCGATCCTGCATATTGTGTAAGGACATGCTTCCGCCTTTCGTCACAAGGTTATTGTGTGGCCATTTTCTTGCAGCATACGCCCCGAGTTATTGGCGATATACCTAGTGCAAATGATGCAAACTTAGACCATCAAGGGCTTCTAGAAAGGTTATAAAACCTCTCACTCTTGACTGTATTTTCAATCCTATGTTATTGCATTCTCACAAATGCCTATGGTTCCTTATTCTGTTTCCGTCATTTAGTTTTCGGACCATGAGTTTCTGCATGACGGGAGGGAAAGGGACTGCCCTCAATAGCAAAGATAATTTGTTTAATAAAAATGATTTGATGTTTGTTTCAGATTGACCACATATGGTTTGGCTGAACTCCACATCGAGGGAGATGGCAACTGTCAGGTTAGCTTGTGCGAAGTCTGACTAATTTAGTCACATGTATCCAGATTCATTTCCATTTCTGAGTGTTAGCCATATATCTCGTTGCAGTGATTTTTATTTTTATTTATTTTTGCATATTTTTGTTTTCACTCAAAATATTAATCTGCTTTTTAATCTGAAGAATCATAGCGGATGGAACTCATGATTGATTGAATAGATGTACTACTTAATTTCTCCAATTCTGTAAATGATGGCTGCTACTAGTGCCCCTTCCATTGCTACTACTTAAGCCTCGTGGAGGATGAGATAAGGATTCCTCATTCCTATTTACCTGTTGGAAGCACGCCTTATCCCAATTTATTTGTTAGTAACCTTTTCCTTCATGGTCTGTTGTCCAAAGCTAGATGATATTTACTGATGGGCAAGTACAAGGAAACACATTTTGTCGGTCTCCAAGACTCTCAATGGAGAGCTTTTCTCTTTACTAACTATGCACGCAACTTATATCACCTTCGGTTTGCGTTATTTGTAGTTTCGAGCATTGGCGGATCAGCTTTTCCGACATCCAGATTACCACAAGCATGTAAGAAAGGGGGTTGTCAAGCAGGTGTGCCTTACGCAGCTCTTATTGCAGTTCTCTTTTACATTGTCGGCATGATGATTAATATGCCATAACTTTGGGAACTTGTTTTCAGCTAAAACATTTCAGAAAGCTATATGAAGGTTATGTACCTATGCCGTATAAGACCTACCTGAAGAAAATGTCCAGGTTAGATAAGCGTGTTCCCAGTGGAAAACTTTATTCATGTATTGATAAGTGAATCGTGATCCTTAATGTGCTTGATTGTTGATCTTTTTTTGAACATTGTGTGTATCTAGAGCAGGGGAATGGGGAGATCATGTTACTCTACAAGCAGCTGCTGACCGAGTAAGTTCAATTTCCTGGATTATCATAGTTAATGCTTTGCTTTATGTACTTATGAATAAGCGGGTCCTTTTCTCGTAAAAGAGTATATATGATGATTTGCAGAATCAAGCGTTGCACATAATAAGTTCTTGAGTTTGCAATACAATTGATGGCTTATTTGATTTCTGATTGCTCTATGGGGTTTTCTTTCTGATTGCCACATCTAGTTCTCGCATGATCAGGTACTTGTAGGGTAAATTGGTTTAGTCGATAATTACATAATAGCTGTTGTACGTTTAACCCATGATGACCGTCTAACAACATTATCATTGAAATCATTTCAATTTGTCTGGAAAGGTGCCACTTGATTATTGTCTTGCTGGCTTAGCATTGCAGTTTTCTCTTGACTAGCGTTGCTATGTTATGTGCAGTTCAAAGTGAAAATTTGTCTGGTTACCTCATTTCGAGAGACATGCTACATTGAGATTTTGCCCTCGGACAAGGATTATTATAGAGGTAACTCAAGTTGATAGTTCCACTCACCCCCACTCTACATTCTCTGAGCTTCCTTTGAGTTTTCATTAGAGTTAATTTCATTGCTTAGGCAAAGGATTAATTTTTGCTGTTTCTGCCAAAGTTATGGTATTATTGTCATTAAGTAGATTTTCACATTTCCCTCTGGATATATATCTCAGTTTCTTTACTGTTTTCACTCATTCATCATGTAATTGCTTACCTGGAGCTGTTTTTGTGTTCGTAGAATTGTGGCTTAGCTTCTGGAGCGAAGTGCACTACAATTCGTTGTACACCGTTGGAGGTGATCCAGCTTTTAAGTTTTGTCCTATACTGGTCTCTTGCATCTCGCTGCTTTCATAAATCTTTTCCTTCTACCATAGCCATACTTGTCTTGTGTATGTCTTCGTTGGAGGTCATTTCTTTCTTTTATGTCCTGCAACAGATGTTCCAACGAGGATATCCAAGAAGAAGCATTGGCTGTTTTAGAGATTGCATTCAGCAGACAGCAGTGGTTGCTGAAAATACTATTCATCATTCAAGTTATGACAGTTGACACTTACGCAAGAGATATCCATATGATCATAATATATAACACTCTCGGTATGTATGTATGTTTCTGAGAGTGGCTTCACATTTCATTGGGAAGGTTTATCGATGTAAACCCTGATGTTTGCAATAGCGTGCAAACTATAGCGATCATTCATATTTGTACATAGAGAAACTGATTTTTCTTTAGCATTACATGTTCATGTTGTACATACTCGTTTGACATTCAAAGTTAAATTCATTTGATTCACTCTGTTAGTCCTCGACTGATGCGCAAGAGGAGCTCAAATCCTCAACTCTTTAATTAGGAGTTCATTGTTGCATCTTTTTTGCTTTCGTTTCTCCGTTATGCAGTCTTCTTGCTGAGGCACATTCTGAACCTCTCGGAGGATTTGATTGCAGCCTGTGCACAAAAATGCGATTGCCCAAGCAGACAACTGTACAGTTGAACAGAAACCAGCGTTGTTTTCCATTTGCTTATGATTATGAGCTGATTCTCAAGACAAGTTCTTGTAATAAGGTTCAAGTTTCTTTGTCCATTCTAACAAACAACTGGGCATTGATGAACATCTCATCATGTTTAAGTCTTCTTTGCGCATACATCCATCCATCCACACAATACAATAATTTCAACATCTGACAGGATATACAAAAGCTCTAACCATAAAACAAACATCATCAGGTCAATTCTAGTGTCTCCCAAGCTAGTATAAAGAACTTCCTGCAGCAATTGGTGTACATCTGAGCTTCAACAAGTACAATTGGAGGAGCTGACAAGGAAACCCATTCGAAGGAGTCGACTATCAGTCGTTGCAGGCTTGACTTCCACCATAGACATAGAAAAATCCCTGTATTTGACACAATTACAAAATATAATCAGGATACATTAGGCCGAATCAGAGAGGAAAAGAACAAAAGAATACTAGCATACTGGACAAGAAGGATTCACATGGTGAAACGCCCAAACCTTGCAGCAAGTGCAGATCATGAAAGCTTATTACGTAGTTCCAAAAATTTTGAATCAATCAGCATACTAAAATATCAACTAGTTTCTAGTCAAGAAAAAAACATGCTAAGAAGAAAGAAATGATCGGGAATACCGGTGTCTCACAAATCCATTTTAAAGTATCGAAAGAAGACAGAAATTTTCTCAAGTTCAGAGCACAGTTCAGCTTGCCCTCACTCCATCATACCCTCTGAACTGAATCTTTCCAAAGTCAGACCATAAAATGATACCAGGCTGATACATAGTAATCTGGTGCAGCATGTACCTGCTACATATATTGCTTGTGGGCAGCAAACCTTCTGGTGTTGAAGCATTTAAAGGGGCAAAATGAGCAGAATAAAGGAAACAGGTAAAAGAGGAGGTCCAAGAAACAAAGATTGAAGCTATGGAATAATTTGAATATTTACCACAGGAATGCAGAGGTATTTCTTTATAAAGAAGTTTGCTTTGGTTTTAACTCTATTTATTGTTTTCCTCAGCATCTACTGGGGTTAGCCAAGGCATGTGAGAGAACTTCAGGATTCAGAAAGATAATATCAAGCTTGAAGTAACCATAGTCATGACTCATGAGCTTTTTCTCTTGTGCATAAGTGAATATCCAGTATACACTAATTCTTGATCACTAATTCTTGATTCTCAGACGATATGTTCAAGTGAGATAATCCAATAGGGCAATCAAGAGGTCATTGTACTAAAACTCGGCAAAGTTTACAAACATTTACATTAGCTAAAGACCCTACCCTAAGAAACTATGCAGGGTAAGAGACCTCCATCGACCCATGACATTCTAATACTACTTCTCCATAACCTGATACTGAGAATCCCATCATCCACCCTTCAAGATGAAGTACGAACAACTGTCTATCTCACTCAGCAAATTCAGCAAATTCAACTACATATCTCACTCAAACATCAAAACATTTGACAGTGGTTTAAGATTAAGCAACAAAGTACATAGTGGGTTTCTATCATAACTTAAACTTCTCATGGATGGTTCATCACCATAATACCATACGATCGGTCACACAGGGTCCTCAGCACAATCTTGGAGCCAAGGGGTAGTATATTGTCAACGCCTCAAGCCCAAACCGAGCATTCAACGTAATAAACATAACTTCTTAAACTCGAGCATTGATATAAACGATTCCACTACACCAAATTCAAACCCTAAAACAGAAAAACTTAACATCAAAACCCACACCAGAGAGATGAACTACACCTCGAATCTCGCTCGCTTGTTCCCAATTTCATTTGCAATACCGATCAGCCTTCTTCTTAACCCGATCATCAAGAGCCTCTTCCACCGACTTCGTCTTCGCCAACGGATCGTATCCAAACCTCTTCGCCTCAACAGGAAACAGATCATCATACTTCATCTTCTTCGCCGCATCGATCGTGTAAATCACTTCTCCTCCTCCTGCTCCACCCGAATCAGCTCCAGTATTCGAATTCGAGGCGGCGGTGTTGTTGGTCTCCTCGTCGTTGAGATTATTAGGGTTTTGGTCTTTATCGGGGTCTGATGATTTGGGTTTCTTGGATTTTTTGGTGATGGTTTTGCTGCGGCTTGCTAGGGTTCCACCCTTGAAGGTTAGCCGGCCGCCCTTCACCCTCTCGTACGGACTCTCCGACGACATTGCAGGGGATTCGACGGCGGCAAGGTGAAGTAGCGGTGAGATTTGACCGACGAACGGGGGACGAAAGTTCGCGAGTGACGATGGATGAGTTTTGCCCTTCGTTCAAGAGTTCCGTTTGCAGGGTGTTTATCACGAATTCAAGATTAGAAATGATCTCTAATATTACGAGAGATAGGATATTATATATTTTTTATATACGGATTTATGTTTTGATTTGATTGTATTTGATGAAATTTGATGAAGAGAAAATATTTTTATTGATGATGATGAGATTTATTGTAATATTTATGAGAGAAGATAAAAAATGATTGTTTTTATATTAAAAATATTAAATATGATATGTTATATATATTTTAAGACTGTTTAAATAAATAAATATTTTTTATATTATAAAATAGAGAGATATACGAATAATTATTTAGTTTTATTTTATGAGTAATAGGAAGAGAAAGTCATCAATTTTCCTATGTAGGAAAGGTGACCTAAAAAACTTACAGTGTCGATCATTAAACGATAATATAATTGTTAAATAAACTTGATTGTTAATATTTATCAATTATGTAAAAACTAAGACAGATCAGCCAAATACGCATTAGTAATCAGTGTAAAATTTTGAATAATAATTCTACACCGTTTATTTTCAAGTTTATTTATTTTTATGAAATAACCTAAATAAATACATATAAATTAACTAATATTATTTTTAAATTTATTAAAATAATCATAACAAAAAAAATTTGAAGATTTAAAATATAAAAGATTAGGAACCTTGGTGGCCACCGGCCGAAACGATGATCACATGTTGAAATGATTTTGAGTTTTTGATGTGTTATGAACATAATAAGATAACCCCACGATAAGAGCACTTGGAAAGAAGAGTGGAGGCCTACAAAAGCGGAGAGGGATCTCCTGCTGTCCTCTTTGATGCTGTCTTTTATTTTGTGTGCAAAAGTTTGAATTTTTTTTTGTTTTTTTTCTTTGGATGAAGGAAGTTGGGTGTTTGGATAGAACAGTAGCACTGCAGGGAATCCTGCTCCTACAAAAGCCTTATCCAAAGGCTTTTGTTGTTGAGAATGAAAATCTAGTCTACGGTATTTCAGCTCTGGACAAAGAGATTAAGGCATCGAATTTTCTTTAATAGTGCAAAATGATCGTTTCCTACATCTTGAACCTCACATCGTTTAGATCACCGAATCAAGTGATAATTTAGAACTACGAAACAAATGAATGAATTTCTTAAATCGTCAAATACTAAGCGAACAAGATGAAAAGAGTTATTCACCTATTTCAGCTGAAAAGCGCTACAATGCGGTGAAACGAATCTAGTTCTGTCTCTTGCGTTCATGTGTGTCTTCTTGTTATCTGTACAACCTACCTAAGCTCTTCCAAAATGTGCTTAAGAGCCTCATCTACTGAACTTCTCTCCAGGCCTCTGGTCTTGCAAACAAACAGTTTCCTCCCTGTGATGGCGAAGTATATCTCCTTGAATTTCGCAGCAACATGTTGATATGCGGCTAGAGCCAGGGCTCCACTGCTATAGCGACAAAGTTTTGCTGAGTCAAAATCTTTAAACCACTCGCAAACAGTCAGAGGCACCCGGTCTATTTTTTCTTCGAATATGTCAAGTTTGTTCAATACGAGAAAGAACTGTGCGCCCTTGAATGAAGGGCACCTTGCTAAGCTCTCGAATGCATCCCTGGAGACCAACATCTTGTTACGAGGCAGGCATGGGCCATGGCACCATGTTTCATCGTAGTCACTCACACCGACACAGAAGATCAAACCCGTGATTTCATTGAACTGATCATGCCATTTAGACCCAGCTTGCATGCTTGAATGTAGTTGAATTAGCTGGTACCTGCAGAGGCAGTATGTGAGGGAGAGTAGAAGCTGTTGCCCATTGAAACATAAGGCGAATACGTTAAAACAGATTTCAAGGATGGATCACAGGATAAGGAAATTCACATACTTCGAGGGCTGCAGGTGTTTAACATTGTTATGATGAATTTGTATCTTAGGCTCGAACAAGAACTCAGAGAATGCATGGCCACTAATACGAGTTATGCCTTCTGCATATAGTATATCCTTCTCTGATGGCTCGTAGAATTTGCTCGAAATTACACTAGCCTGGCAAGTCCAACGTAAAAGCATCAGCATTCAGAACAACCTTTTGCTGACAAATGAGGGTCAGATGCACATACAAATTAAAGAAAATTGCACGAGTAAAAATCACCAAAATCGCCAGTTATGACCTAAAATCTGCTAAAAATCGCCATCTTTCTCCGTAACCACAGGCTCAATTTGGGAAAAGGTGGCATGCCGTGATATTAAACAGTTCAAAACTTTGAGAATATACGCAATGCAGAAAACAAAAACATTTTGTTCTCCCGATGCCAAAAGACTGAAAATGGAAGAATGCTAAGAATACCCCAGAATTTTCTAAACAAATTGCTTTTACACACACAGCTTGACCATTGCTTCTATGAAACTTTCCTGATACCAGAATTCTCTAGTCACAACTTAAATCAGTTCTACACACGCAGCTTGACCACTGCTTCTATAGACAAATTTTGACAAGAATGACAACTTTCTTGGTCTTTTTACTTGGGTAGGATTCGATTTTAAGGAGTTTAATTCGAGGCATACCTGATCTAGGAAGTACTTGGCAACCCATGGAAGAGATGGAATCTCTTGTTTTCTCTTGTAGGTCTCCTGGATGGCAGGATCCTTCCACAAGTCCCCCGCAACAGTACGGATAAATGCTTCCACTCTTCCCCCTGCCTTAGTCGCCAATAACCTTTCTGCACGTTTCTTAAGTTTTGCATTGATGGAATATTTGCATAGCTTACCCTCACCGAGCTCTGAATCACCTGAAATTTATTGCAGACTGGAATCAGTTACTTCAGGCCCATTAGGAAACTCAATGACATAACCGTCACAAAAATAAGCATCTAGAAAGACAGGAGTACACTCAAGTGAGTAGAAAAGGAGCATAATGACATGCCTAAAGATTTTACTATATGCTGCTACTAACACATACACGAGCATCATTGGCTACATAATATGGTGTCTTCCTAAATCTTAGAGCAACTCCACCCTTAGTGCATTTGGGTTCTCATTTTCATATTTGGCAACCCAAATGGCAAAATGATCCACACCATTGTCATTTGGGTTGTAAAAAATGACAATGTCATTTTGTTTGTTAAATTTGACAATCAAAATGACATTGCAATATGTTTAAATCAAGTCCAAATGGATTGTTGAATGATTGATGAAAATTGATTGAGTTGTTAAAATATTACATGAGAAATACATGACAAGCTAAATGGCAATCCATGGATGTAGAAGGTTTTAATTTTTCACTAAAAGATTGCCATTTGGGTTGCCAAAAACTACAAATGGCACCCCAAATGACAATCCATGGGTAGAGTTCCTCTTAGGATGCGCCGTACATGAGATCTTCAATTCCTAGAGCTCCTCGTTCAATCCTATTTGACAATCCATTTGCTGCCATCTATCCTCTATTTTACACTGCCTAATCTCCACGCTAATGAGATCTCAACTATCAGTCTATCAGTCATTGATCAGTTACAAGTCTTCCTAGATGAAAGATTACCCAGACCATGAATAAAGACATGTATTGATTCAACTTAGATATGAACGGTGAAGCTAGGTGGCTACTAATACTATAGATGAGGTCCCATTCCAGAAACCACCGAACAAAATCAACAAGTGCTTCAGTATACTGAATCTCATGGAACATCATGGAAAGTTGAATGGTGGACAAGGAAATCAGCTAAAGAGAACTCTAGTGATATTTGAGACCTGACCTTTACACGTTTGTTGCTTTTCCTGGAGAGCATCTTCTTCAAATGCTTCCCTCGCACCAAGCAGCACGACAAGGTACTTGTACAAATTGCTTAGAATGACCCGCTTGATGCTCTGTATCTCTTCTCGTGTATAAGCATTTCCATATAAGCATCTAGCCTGGTGCATTCAATGTATAAGAAACTCATAAAAAAAGAAACTAAAAATGACAGAAAAGAAAGGATTAACGGTCATTCATGCTACCTGCTTAAACATTGTACTAGTTCCTGATCCTCTCAATCCTACAATAAGAAGCTTACTAACATTTCCCTGCTCCACATGCTCGCTAACTGGCTCGATCGGACACACAGTTCGATTTCCTTGTTGTAAGTGAGGACTTCTAGGAGGTGCAGGTAAAGAAAGTAACGAGCACATGAAACGAGTAGTAGCCTGGTTAACACAAGTATAAACGAGAAAGCGTAAGCTCCACAGGAGCAGAACAATCTCCATGAAATGTATGTGCAATATAGTTGTCGGAGATAAAAGTCAACCAGCAATTATATCTAAAAGAGAAGACTAAATTGAACCTTTCCCCATATGTTTCCTTGTCTGTTGTTTTGGCCTTCCTCTTCATACGATCCATCATCATAGACC
The DNA here is from genome assembly GCA_001925005.1 of Drosera capensis. Lineage (NCBI taxonomy): Eukaryota > Viridiplantae > Streptophyta > Magnoliopsida > Caryophyllales > Droseraceae > Drosera > Drosera capensis. Next base: position 89,292 of record LIEC01011705.1, read on the forward strand.
CAAAAATGAGTACCTGCATGACACGACACCTTCGCCAGCTGAAACAGAAAACAAAAGAGACCAACCATTTGCTTAATGGTGATAGAAATTAAGTAATCACAAAATTAAAGAAGAAGCCTAACAGGGGGGGATCTCCACAGGGTGAAAGCATGTTAATGCATAAGAGAATTTGACTTCTTCAGATCAAACATTTATCCTTCAAGCTGCTACAATGTGGTAAAAGGACTAAAGCACACCAAGATCTGTTAATCAAGATTCATGGTAGAGATCCATTCTCTAACCTTCAGCACTCTATGCTCATCCTTTGTGATTTCACGACCATTGATGTAGACATTTGTATTACCATTACTGGCATCCGCTTGAAGTCTACCTCCCACATTCAGCTTAGACATGATGATCTTATGTGGCTTCACTCCCTCCTAAGAAGGATCATGGAAATGAACGACAAGAAATTCTGCAGTATATATTGTATCACCAAGTACGTTTATTATGAATATGGACAACAAAGATCACATTCTCACCTTTCCCCAGAACCCAGTGTCCTTATCATACCAATACCTTCCTGGCTTCAAGTTCTTTGGAGCCATGCAACAACCCAGAAGCTCACTCAATTCACCCTCTGTTAACTGCTTCCCATTCACAAAAATTTGATCCGCTCGGAGTCTATTCTCCGAGCTTCCCCTCTCCGTCTCCTCTGTCCTTTTCGCCTCTACCGGATTGCACATACTCGACAACATCTTCCATAAACTTGCAGCATTGTTCGATTCACATATAGGCAATCCCATGCATCTCACACCATCACTCATCTCTTTCATTTCATCCACAGGTTTGATCACAGAACTAGTATTCTCCAGCTGAGCCCTTACTTGCCCCTTGTCCTCATTCATCTCTATCTCGTCGTCAATCTTGAATTTCACAACCTTAACTGGCTTCCTCTTAACTTCGTGAGTTTCTTTGGTGTCCGAAACTGAACTACTAGCGCACTCCACTCGTCTATCGCCACCACGATACTCCTTAGAGGAATCTGTCACAGATCTGAACTGCATTCCTTCATTACTAATCAAAAGCGACCTCATAGTAAACAGATCGCTAGAATCAGTATCAGAAGAACTCCCAGTTTTTCCATGACCAACCATCCTCTCCTCCTCCTCCATGAACCTTACTGCCTTCACCGCCCTGACCTCACCTCCACACTTCCCATTTACATCAACCTCGCCGCCGCCTCCTCGACCACTCTCAACCGATGAAACTCCTCCGACTCCCTCAAACCTTCTACTCCGACCGCACTCCGAATCAACAACCGACTCCAAATCCACTCCTCCGATTCTCCTAACCGACATTGATCTCAGACTAAACAGATCGCTCGAATCCGTATCCGAGAACTCCTCCACGAAATCCCTCCTCTCAACAACTTCCATCGGCGACACGAATCCAAACCTCATACTATTATACTCATCACTCAAAGGCGAACTCCGCCTCTCCCTCACCGAATTCTCGATTCGCCACCGAGGAGGCCGATCCACCCTGATCTCCTCTCCACAATCGCCACCACCGATCGCCACCGCCTTACCTTTCCCTTGCAATGGCATCGTCGTCCTCCTCGGCAACGATCCACGAATAGAGTCGATCGACGCAGCCGAGGAGTCGAGTTTTGGCCGAGGAAGGTGAGGGGGAGGAGGAGGCGGTGGCGGACCACGCCATTCGGAGCAGAAAGAGTAGTCGAGGAGGTCCTCGTCCGGGACCGGAGCGCCGGACGGGAGCGTCCTGTTGAGTAGCGATTCCAGTGTCGTCTTCTTCGTCGTCGCCACCATCGACGGCGTCGTCTGCTCTTGCATTGTCGTCGGGCGAAGGTGATGATGATGATCAGTGAATGGTGGCGCGATTTCCAATGCGATGCGAAGCTCGGATAAAGATTTGGGGATTTTTTTTGCTTTTGGGGAGATGAAAGAGCGGTTATGGGGAGGAGTGAAGTGAGCAACTGACTCTCCTCTGCGAGTTTGTTATGCAACGCGGCGGTATCGGGGGGGACCCATTTTCAGGGAATTTTTACTCCTTCAAATCTTTGAAAAGTTTGGGTTTGACCATGTGGATGAAGGAAATGGCTGGATTGGATTACATGGATCTAACAAGGAGATCATTGGATTAAAGATTAGCTTTGTTTAATAGGCATATTAATCAAGTTTAAGATGCAGCTGATTTCAAGGGTTCCTTCTCCAAATGTTTGAAAATCTTGGCTTAGATTTGTAATTTTGTTTCTATTATTGTCTCAAACACTCTCGTAACTCACAAAATAACAAAAAATGAAGTATGTTTTCATGTAGACGCAACAGCGGAATGGTGTATATGCTAATTTATGAAATGAATTGCACTGCATGAAGTTTAAACATAAAAAGTTATAGGATTGTATTTGATGCGGTCAACATAGTTGCAACAAATTATAGTTTGCTCATTGCATCTTTTATTGTATGCATTGTGTCTCAAAATTTCATAAAATCATGCAATGCACTACTGGTTAAATACAGTTTATTGTAGATGTTGGTTGCATTCATTGTAATCCCTTATTTCCGTAAGCATAAATCACACTAAATGGTAGTATTTCAAGTTTGAAGTATGCACTACAAATTTTTGTCTTTCATATTTCTTCCAAGATTGTAATAGACAAATCCTATTTTATAATTAAGTAATTACTTGTAAATTTTTTTAATAAATATTTTATAAATTTGATTGTTAAGTTTATCATTTTCTCAATCTATTTCATTTTCGAAAATTTATTGTTTTAAGTTTTTGTGCTAGGGTTTTATAATTTTCACATATTTTCTTTAGATATTATATGATTTATTTTGTTGAAAATACATCATAGAAGATTGGTAACTTTGATTATCTCTCATGATGAATAAATATTGTTAGAGTTGTGAAGAGTCATGAGTATTGATTAATCATTATTGATTAACTATGTATTAAATACATGACCAACTAAACTTGATATCAAACTTTAATATCAAGAGACCCAAATGAAGCATTATATATACAAATCCAAAATCAGGTTTAAATATAATAATAAAGTATTAGTAATATTTAAAACTTTTTAAGTAATTAATTGTAAATTTTTTTAATAAATGTTTTATAAATTTTATTGTTAAGTTTATCATTTTCTCAACCTATTTCATTTTCGAAAATCCGTTGTTTTAAGTTGTTATGTTAAAGATTTTATAAGTTTTACTTAATTATTTAGATATTATATAATTAATTTTATTGAAGTTACACCATAAAAGATTGACGGATAAATTACGTAAATATACAAAAATTTAGAAAAAATAGCAAAAAGATACAAATTATTTGATGTTATTTTTTCACATAACAACGGAAAAAGGAATTTGATGCTAATAACACATAAATTTATGTATCATTAAAAAAATCCAAGTTTTTACGATTTTGATTTAATCAAATTAATTTTAATCCATTTTCAAATTATTTTTATAATATGTTTTTGTTTTTGATTTTTGAATCTTTTCATTTTAAATCTTTATCCTTAAATTTGTCTAACATGAACTTATCTTTTAGATATCAAACTATCGTACCCGTAACAAAAATCGACTTCAGGATATGAACCAACAATATGTCACATTTCACCATACAATAATACGTAAACTAAAGCTTTCGCTAGAAACCCTTACCAGTGACCAGTCACCGCCGGCGACTCGGCGGCCCAATCACCCACCGGTAAACCCTCACCCGCAGCCGCCTCCATCGCCCCCACCTCCGCCGTCTGTCCCAGCAATTAACATCCTCTCCACACCAAAACCCTAGAAGATCCATCCATCGATCGATCTGCCGGCGTCGATTGAGAGAATAGAAAATGAAGCTGCGATACGCGATGGTGTGTTCGTCGAACCAGAACAGGAGCATGGAGGCGCACAGCCTTCTCAAAAAGCAAGGCTTCGACGTGTCCTCGTACGGCACAGGGACTCACGTCAAGCTCCCGGGGCCTTCGATTCGGGAACCGAACATATACGAGTTCGGGACTCCGTATAAGCAGATGTTCGATGAGCTTCATCGAAAGGATCCGAACTTGTATCCTAATTGGATTGCTTGTGTTTTGATTTGATTGTGTGTGTGTGTGTGTGTGTTTGGTGTGTGATTTGGATTGGTGTTGTTTGTGGCCTTGATTAGTGGTTAGATATAAGCGGAATGGTATATTGAATATGTTGAAGAGGAATTCGGGGGTGAAATTGGCGCCTCAGCGGTGGCAGGATAATGCTGCTGATGGTGTGTTTGATGTTGTGCTAACTTTCGAAGAAAAGGTCTTCGATGTCGTTGTTGAAGGTAAAGATGCGATTTAAGTGATATTTGTGAATTATGATGTGTTGTTGTGATGGTAGGAGTCTAGATATGAGTTTTGATAGGGATCTATTCTTATATTGTCTATGAAAACCCATAGTGATTGCAATAGTTGGAACCTGAAACCGTCTGTTTTCGTCTTGTAGAAGGATAAAAGAAACCGTATGGACTGGCTAGCAACATTCTTCTCACACCATTGTTTAGTAGCTGTGCTTCAATATTACTTTTGCTTTGTTCCTTTTTGCTTGAACTGGGGATAATCAGTAGCTGTTACTACTATTACTCGTGCAGATCTACATAATCGAGAACAAGCGCTATTGAAGCCTGTTTTGATCATTAACCTAGAGGTGAAAGATAACCATGAAGAGGCAGCAACAGGAGCTCGCCTTACGCTAGATTTGTGCGAAGAGGTACATATTTATTGTATATATGGCTGACCTGTGTTTTCTTGATGTATGATAAGGATTTGATTTATTTATCCGCTGACTCTAGATTTAAATTTGCGTTTATTATAGCTGGAAGCAACTGAATCTTGGGCAGATAACATCGACGAGATTGTCTCTGCTTTTGAAAGACGACACCACCGCAAGCTCTTGTACAGTGTTTCTTTCTATTAAAGGTACATTAGATGTTTTGTTTTGTCGTACTGTTCGAATAATATAACAGAAAATGAATGAACAACCTCACAGTCGTTTGTCATGCTGAGTTACCTCATTTTGGTCTTGTTAATTAAAGAGGTGCACAGCAGTTTCTAGGAGTACTCATGGAGTCATGGTAGACTCTATTTCCATTGAAGTGTGATCTTTGATGAAAATGTATCATAGCTGATTGACAGGTGCCCGTCTTTTATCCCTATTAAACCGAGATCTGTTTTTCTAAGTTCTAAGATGTTACAATCTTGGTCTGTTTTCTGTAGGTAAAAGTAATTGATTCAGGTGAAGATAAACTGAATGAGATGGTTATGGATTTCTGATCAATGGACACCATTTCAACTTCGTGTATCATTATTTATCTTATTGGATGTTGGACGAAAAGGGTGCTCTTGTGTTCTAACACGGTTCATCCTCTTCCACTAAAGATGAATATCTTGGCTCAGAATCGCTTTTGTACCTGGGTAGAGCGTACACCTTGTGTTCGATGTAATCTCAAAACTTGATGATGTTATCTTGTAGATGATCATCAAATATTTGTCAAATGCTGACGAAGCTTGAGAATTTTAGTCTTGTTGCATGCTGGTTTTCCTTAGGATTTACATTTTCTAGGAATCTTAGTTCCTGTGGAGTGCTAGAGTAAGAGGAGATAGTGGCGGGGGCTCATCATATGTTGTCGTAGCCATAATGTCAGGGCCGAGGCGAGGAAGGGAAAAAAGATATAAAAGAAGAAAAGAAAAGGAAGAAGAATAGCAGTACGTTTGCAATTACCGTCTGCAGTTCATAAAACTAGTCATTATGATTGACAACGTTTACAACAAGAATACTTTCACCTGTTGAAGAAAACCTGATTCTTTCTCCCTTTTCATAGCCAGCATACATTTAAACAAGAACCTATAGATTGTACTCACAACACTATCCTTATTTAACACAGATATCACAGAGCTGCCCCCATTGCAAGACGAGCTTCATAGCCACTCCATGCTCGGTGTGATCTTGCATTCCATCAATGGAGTTGAAGGAAGGCGATACGCTCTCATATATATCTGAAGAAAAAGAAACAAAGGTCGTAAGAACTGTGGTTCATGTGACTCATGTGACGCAAAAGTTGGTCTTCCGTCTGCAGAACACAGGAAGTAGACATCAATACCGGTCATGGATGAGTGTAGGAAACAATAATATCTTGAAAGAGTGAACCAAAACTACTAACTCATGGTCTCATAAGCTATAAAAACACCTTTCTTGCCCAACTCACTACTCACTACTCACTACTCACTACTCACTAGCTTCTTCCTATGCCGTCAGTTTTCATCACCAGGCGACAACTTCTCTAAGGGACTTGTTCAATCTGAGTTGGCGACAAAAGAAAACTAAGTTGCAGTTATTAGTTTCGCACTACAATGTGAAATCAGAATGCTTACCCGGGGAATTCACATCAATTAGAAACCATGCTCTCAGTTTCCTTGACGAAGCCATCACCAGTCCAGTCCTTATCAGACTTCAAGCCTTTCCGGATAGCTTTTCTTTGCTGGATAGCTTCCTTCTGCCTTTTTACCAAATCCGTGTGTGTTGTGAAGTACTCGAGAGACGCACTGCGATCATTAGCAGCCAGTTAGAAATGAAACTCAAATACCTCAAAATTTTCATTAGCTTAGAAGGTCTGAGCGGGCTTCATGTACCCTCTGAAATCTTCTATTGTGGAGAAATTGTGCATTTTCATGAAGTCCTGGAGCTCGGAGCAAAGTTTCTTCACTAGAGGATATCCATGCATCATCACACCAGTGCAAACCTGAAGTCAGATATAAAAGTCATTGCATATGTTTAGGGAACAATTTGCACAATATAGGGGATAAAAACAAAACAGACACAACATCGTTTTCCTCTGTATCGTGTCATATATTTTGCTGATTTTATAAGGACATCGACAAGTTTCCATACACTGGGATGAATGCTCTCCATGACACAAAATGAAAAGGAATTATGTGGTTGACTACACATAATGGGAGATATCAGAGTAAGCATGACAGGTTTTTATCTAAGAGAGCTAAGAGAGCTAACCTGCACCGTGTCCGCTCCAAGAAGAATGAATTCAGCAGCATCAGCACCACTCTCAACGCCTCCAATAGCAGAAAGAGAACGATCCTCGCTGAATTCAGATTTCATCATCTTTGCGATGCTCATGACTTTAGCAAGTGCAATTGGGTGAACTGCCTTAGCAGAGTATCCTCCAGGAGTAGAGTATCTGAAGTTAAAAGTGAACAACGAATTATACTTATAAAAACAAAAAACACAATACTCCGGAAATAACAGCTTGAAGGCAGCTGAATGAAAAAGCTTACCCCTCAACACAAGGCTCGGGCCGTAATGTTGTGAGGTTGATACCCATGACACTCATGATTGTATTGATGGCAGCTATACCTTCGCAACCAGAGTTGAGTGCCACTTTAGCAGGCTACATATTATGATACATTGCTTCAGATCAATAAAATCCACAGACTAAGTTTTAAGCTTTAAGCTTGGCAGCCAAAAGGATGAAAATGAAATGAATTATTTACAGCACCGAGAGAGCATAACTGACCTGAGTGATATCAGTTATGTTTGGAGTCATCTTTGCCCATACAGGGACCGTGGCTTTTGCATTTATCCAACCACAAACCTCTTCCAACAGTGCACAATCTTGTCCTACAGCAGCACCCATCCTCCTCTCGGGCATACCATGAGGACATGAGAAGTTGATCTCAAAGGCATCCTACGAGACAAAGTACATGTCAGTATGTCACCAGTTGCTAATGCAACAAGCGGATAAGAAAGAAATGAGACAAAATAAAAGGAGAATTACAATTCCTGTTTGCTCGACACGATCAATAAGTTCCTCCCAGGCAGCTTTGTCAAACTCCTCCATGATCGAAGCGATCAATATCCTATCCGGGTACTCTTCTTTCAATTGCTTCAATTCCTTCAACATGGTTTCAAGCGGACGGTCACTGATAAGCTCGATGTTCTGCCAACCAATTATCTGGCCTTTGGCAGAGCCATTTGCTCCTCCAACTTTTAGTCGGGCGTAACGTGGTGTCACATTTATAACTTTTGAAGCATCCAAGGATACCTAGATGAGATTGCAGTCCGTAGTAAATCAGGAACATACAAATATGGCCATCGTTCAACTCATTTTGCATATGAAGACAAAATGATCATAGGGACTAAAGCGGGACATTGCAAAGTCAACCGCACAAGGTACCAAACATTCATCAATTTATTTCTATCTTCCAACATTCTAGATTATCATGTGCAAATTAAAATGATCATGAAAGAGATCAAACTACCTCATCTGCTCTCTCCACTCTTGCTAGTATTATAAACATCAACATGCAGCGTTTGAGCTTAAGATTTAACAATCAAGATAATAAAAAACAACAACTACTCAGAATTCAACTAATCCAATAGTGAAAAAGGGGATAAAAAAAGAATTTTTTAGAAATCCAGAAAACAAAAAGGCCAAACAAAATCAGAGAACTCACAGTTTTGGCAATGACTGCACCCCACCCCTCATCAAACGCCCTCTTCATCACAGTATAATTCGTCCCAGGAGGACCCGACCCGATCACAAACGGGTTGGGCAGTTTCAACCCATTCACTTCAACGCTCAGATCCGGCTCCCCAGACGCCGAAACCCTGAACCCGACCCGATTCGGCTTCACGAAATCCGGTCTGATCGGACCCAGAGACACGAATCCGTGACTGGGATTCATCTGGGTAGTCGAAAACTTCATTGAACAGGCCATGGGTGGAAAGCTCTGAGTTGACCCAAAGTGATTTGAGATCGTTAAAGGGTTCGTGTGGGAGTGGAAATGGAGATGAAAACGTGTAGAATTCTGGGGGATTTTTATAATGGGGATGAGAGAATTCAAGCACGATACGAATACTGTTGAATTCAAGATGAAGATGAAGATGGAGATGAATTGATGATGACAGTGATGAAAAAGATGAACAAGTGCAAGTTGGAAGCAGCAGGTGCAGAATATCTATTCGTGTCGACGTTCACCTTTTCCATCAAGGAATTTCTGATTGTATATACCTGTGGAATCGTAGATGTTTATAAGCAGTAGTGATGCAAAGTGTTTGGTTTTAATTTTATATAGGATAAGACATCGTAAGTAATTTTTAATGGACGTTGAGGAAAAAATTGTTTGGTGGCGGATAATATCTAAAGCACTATTCCATTGCTCATTTATCGCTAGTGCTCAGAGGAGTAAAAGACTTTTTAATATTTTTTGAATTAATTGAAACATTCTGATTCGATAAAGAATTAATTAGAATATTAAATTTATATTGATTTTAACGAAAAATGAATATTTTTTATAATAATAAGATATATTGTATCAGTTGTGAGAAGAGTTAGTAGATATACTGTTCTAATTGTGAGAAAAGTTAAGTTGATATAATTTTATATTAAAAATTTATCAAAAATAAAAAATTTTATTTATTTTAAAACTAACAAAAAAAATATTTAAATCAATTTCAGACGGGGAGAGAGGATATAAGTCTCCTACCCAATATTGTATTGTCGCACATGGTTTGAATTATTGGTCCATCACTTGTTTGGTCATGGCGTTTTCGCGAGGTACACACTTCCTAAATATTTTATTTATTTCAAAATAATTATAACAGTTTCATCAAATATTTGTTGAGATAAAGTTTAACTTGCGTTGCAGGATGATCAAACATTATTTTTCGTAAAAATTATTATGAAATATTAATGATAATTTAAGTTATACATTTAAATCCTGAATCGTTGATGTAATTTTCTTATATTGTTAAAAAGATTAATAAAGTTTTTCAAAATACATATTAAAGAGTCCAACAAGTGATTTGTTGTATTTATTTTAGGATAGAAGAAATAGATAAATTATTATCCATTGGTACTCAAAGCATAATTTGTTGGATTAATGGACTCATATTACATGTACATGGACAATTTAACTATACGAATTAATTATATGTTATGTGTTATCTTACAGTTTGGCCTAAATATTGATAATCATACGAATATTAATATTAAGTGAATTAATATATCGTCTTATAAAATATATGCCTTAATTGTGTAGATACCTACGGGCTTGATCCTAATTGATGATAGACTGATTAGGGTTAAAAAATACAATATATATATAAATGTTATTGTTCCCGGTTGAACATACATTACGTCTTTCTGGTCTCCCATCGTAAGAGAGAAACCCTAACTAGCATGTGTATCAACTGGAAGATCTCCATCCCATTAAAGATTTGTTCTTATGATTCAGGTATGTTTCCGTTTATGATTTGTTCTAAATAATTCGATATAAAGGTTATAGTTTTATGAGATTTATTCCAACATAATTAAGGGTTGATTAGTGAGGAAACTTTATTCAAGGAGAACTCAAGATATTAGCATGTAATATCAGTGGCGGATCCAAGACATGTGACGGGGGTGACTAAAAAATATAAAGTACTACTAATGTATAGATAGAACGAGTATCAGATGAACAACAACCATGTCTTGGTGGTGATTCAAAGATTCAGAAATAATCATCTACTCATGATGCATCTTGTCATATTCATATGTGATGTAAGAAGGTTACCAGAATCATGAGACCATGTACAACGCGCTTGGTGTACCTGCGATTTGCAATGACTTCTGGTCGTTTATTGAATTTATCGACCTTACAACTTTTCACGGTCGACATAAACTTCTTTCCAATTGCAATGACTCACGAAAGCCATTTTTGCAGCACGTCTGGCTTTCCTTGCAACAAAAAAGGTGGTCGCCCCTCACACAGCATCTCCAGCCCTTGCATATTTTGAACTTCTTTGACTGATTGTCATAGCAGCATATTTTTCCATTCCAATGCCACCCGGCGAGCTGAATATCGAGAACACGATCATCTTTAAAATGCCCTGGAAATGAAGGAGGCAGTTCCTGGTCGCGATCATCGTATCTTCCCTCCTCATGAGTTTGATTTGTAAATGGCAGTCCAGCACCAGATGATGAATTCTGTCCTAGTAGTAATGCCGCGAAGAGGAGAACTAACAGGGAAGTTCCAAGAGACATGGAAGAGGATGGCGCTGATCGAATTATCAAAGTGAAATGTATATAAGCAAAGTCCATGATTATGATTATCCAATAGAAAGTGGGAATATGATGGGAGGTGTATTTATAGGAAGGCAGTGGAGATGATGGCTTGATCAACAGTCAACACTACCATGTGTTTAAATTATTTCATCTCCTTTGTGTGGATGAGTGGTCTTAGCGTATAAGCTTCTACCAGATAAAAGCATATCAAGCATGCTATATTTACGCTCGTGTTACTACACCATTCATAAGTGATAGGCAAACTATACAAACATTAAGACCAATTATCTTTATTATTATTTTGATAAATGTTTTATCTATTAAAATAAGATACACATTACAGAACTATTATCGTGAGTTCGAATTTTGGATAGAATTATTTTTTAAACGTGATATCAAAATAAGTTGTGATATAAAGTGAAAAAGCTCCAGTCATGAACTATGTAGCTGAGACAGCTCTTGGAGTGACCACTATATGAGGTTTTAACATGTTGGATAGATTAATTATGAACTACATGAAGCTCCAGTCTTGTAGACGCAGGACAACATAAGAAACGACGTCCTGGATTACGAGTAGTGCATGAGGTTTGAAGTTTCAACTCGCCTTTCCCACAACCGGGAGCCATATACTATAATCCTGCACGAAAAGAAGAAACGATGATTTGATTATTTAGCGTCCACGACCAAACACTAATCTACTGTAAACAAAATGAAGAAATGAAACAAGAGTCGCGGGCAAAACTTGGATGTGTAACCGAACACTCAACATAGGACATATACCATCAGCAAACGAAAAAGGATTTCAACTAAACAATGTACATCCCAAAGCACATTGCTGTTAAAAGACTGAAAAACCTAGTCTCAATTCCTGTTATAAACCCCAATCGTGAACCCTCATTTGCAATTTCTCGACACACAACACAGACAAGCACCGTGCCACCGTCGCCGCTGCTACACTGCGCTGCTCTGCGCATCGATCTCTTCTCTCACATGCCTTTGTCTCTCTCGTCGACTCAGCTCGATATTGACCCGATTCGTCATCGATGAAAGTCATTCTTCGACCTGGTAAGCAATTTCCCCCTTCCGCCTTTCTCAATCGCAGTTAGGGCTTTGATTCGCTTTTGATTTTGCTGGAGGCGAGAAAGGTATTGATTCTTGTGCGAAGAATTATGTTGTTTGAGATTTCTTGTGAGCATAAACTGGTGTGTCGGTTTACGATTTCATGAATGTTATTGTCTGAAACTACTGTTTGGTATCTTGTTGAAAATTCACAGAACAATATTGGCAACGATAACTGAGTATACGTTGTCGGTGAGTGATAAATATACACAGTTTTATCTTTGTTACGAACTATTAAGAAACAAACAATGTTCCCGGATTCAAGGATAGTGTTTGACACATCATTTTGCTATAGCTTTCAGCTTAAATAAATTATTTGAAATTGTTTTTCTATTTAATTGAGATATTAAGCTCTCTTTGAATAAACAAAACAGCTTTAAACTAATTTTTACTAAACGCTAAACTACTTGTTATGAAATTACAATTTATGACTATCAGTCATAAGCATCAATATGTGTTTTATATGAGCTCAACCAATGGGCCTAGAAACTAAGAATACAAAATAAAGACTAATGATTGGTGGAAATGGGGTATTGACTGCCATGACAAGAGCAAACTGAGAATGGTAAACTAAAATACTAGCTTTTTCTTGTATGAGAAAAATGTAAGAAAATGGGAAAATAAAACTAGGCAATAATTATATTTTTACCTTAAAGAACTGATGTTCATTTAATAGAGTAGAATTGCATTTTGATGGATGTATTGGAAATGTAGAATGAATTGTATTAGTTTTCTACTTCTGTAGTGGTTGATCAAGTCTGTAAAGTGTGTGGATCTAGTAATCAGTGTCGTCAAAGGTTGTTTGGCGCTGTTGCTACCTCCGATGCTGCCAAAGGTGATAGGATTCGAAGAAGAGTTACTAAAGATGAGAGGAAATCTATGGTGGAATCATATGTTAACAAGTAAGTTCAGGCTTTTGTATTGGTTTTTTTTTTCTTCTAGTTTTGCTGCTATGATGTTAGCTATAAAAGTGAAATGGAAATTCATGCAGTGTATTCATGCATGTTGTGTCTTTGCCTTTTATTCGTCATGGAATAGAAGTTTGGAGCAAGAAAATGTGTTCCTGTTAACGTCTTTAACATGTCAACTTTTTTATGAATTTGTAGGATATCTGTCATATCTATGCAATGAATGATCCACGATCGTCTGTTCTGTGATGAATAAACATGTTGGAAAGATATAGCTCATGTCGGGGCATTCAGTTGCTTTAATCACATATTTTGCTTTTGCAATATGCTGTTCTATGTGATGCAACCATTGTACAATAAAAATAAAATTTCTACCAAGTTCAGATAGTGAGGCTATTACAAGATTCACTTTGTTATATGGCATATAACACTAGGGCTTCCCTGCAGCATATCAAAGACTGATGCCTTTGATACATTAATGATGTATGTAGGCACTCAGCCTTTGTGCTAATAAAGATAATTATGATGCTTCCCTTGTGGCTTGCTTGCTATATGTCCCTATCCATGCTAATTGTGCTAATTCTGATGTGTTTTTGATATATGGTTATGGATATGGGTAAATCCTTTCCTGACAGAGCAAGTTAATTGTTTTGTATAAAGCGTGAGCTAGGGTTTCGTGGTGGAATGTGATGATTAACTTACTTACTGGAGCAAATGTCAGATGTTCATCTCCTTTTTTATTTTTTTCGCAGGTACAGGTTAACAAATGCAGGAAAGTTCCCAACCATTTCTGATGCTAGGAAAGAAGTGGGTGGTGGTCACTACACAATAAGAAAAATCATACAGGAGCTGCAGCATAATTCGAAGCTAAATTCTGAAGAGCATTATAAGAATACATTGCTGGGAGGAACAGCTGAGGACAATCATGTTTCTACTAGCATTCAAGATCATTCAACTTGCCAAGTGTCGTCAGAGCATGCTGATGTTTTAGATCTGAACGTTGATAGAGATGGGTATGTGGATAAGGCTGAAGTATCTAGTATCAAATCAAGTCATGATCAGATACCCTCCCATCAAGTTGGAACTACAGATCACACTTTCGGCTGGGAGACAGAGGAACCTGAAGTTTTTGACACCAAACTTAATTATGCTGAAAGTTCTTCTTATGAAGTTGCAGCTAAAGATCTTGCGGATGATCCGAGGATGGTGAAACCTAAGACTTCCGAGACATCAATCCATGATCAGAGTTCCTCTCTTGATGATGGGTTATTGAGGCAAGTCAATTCCAAAAGCTTGATCTATTTTTTACCTGTGTTATCAGTTTCCACAGTTCGACTGGCATGTGGTACTGCTTGAGTTTCGACCAGGAAATTAATCTCTAAGCTGGCTGGTGTATTAGAATTCCGATAAAACTTGTTGCGGTCATGCTTGATGAATCTAGATTCTTGTTGAACGATTTGCCAATATGCGAAAAACATGCTTTTAGCATGGAAATATGGTGCTTTTGATAGGAATCTCTAGAAAAGGTTTTAATTTTATATCGCTCCTCCCAGTGCTTCAGGCAATAGGCATTTGTGACCTTTTCTTGGATTCATATTTGCTTCATACTTGGCTGTGCTGAAGCAAAATCTGATTCTTTTTCCTCCCTAGATGCTAGATTAGCTAGTCATGATTTAGAATTATCACAACTCCAAATAAAACATAAAACCCCTTGTGTTTCTGACGTTTTTATATAGCTGGACACCGCTTTCACCATGCTTATTATATCTGGTGCATTGTTTTCCAGGGATTCACCCATCCATGTTTCGCATAATACTGAACCACAGAAGAAACCATCTCTTTGGGGAAATCTGAAGTCTTTTGTAGATAACATCTTCAGCATGTGGAGAAAGCAAGAATGAACTATCAAGTAGGTTGGCATCTCGCTGTGGTGCTAAGAAGTTCTCGACAGAAACTTGGTTGGACGAACAAATTTGCCAACCTGGTGCTGATCTCATGTATGCGGCAGAAACTGGATGAAGTTTTCCAGAGATCAAAACTCTTTTTTAGAATGCAACATGTTGACTCCATCATCGTTGGGTGAATAGAAAAGTGTTTTGTTGTGGCTCGTTTGTGAGTCTAATTAGGTCGATTTTGGATAGCTGTTCAGACTTAAGATAGGCATGGGATGTAACGTTATTCACTTTTTGATCTTTTGTAATGTGGATATAGTAGTCTAGTTTCTCCTTATGTTGCCTTTTTCAGGGTTGTCATTGCTGGTCTCAGTTCTTTCGTTATGTCATGGCAGGTTATTTTGATGAATGCCAGATTGCCTTGCAAAAACGATTTTGAACTTTAACTCATGGTCGCATGTTGTGATTGTGTCGTTCCATTTGTATTATGATATGATAAGATTTGTTTCGCCATATTAAACATGGATCCGTTGACTCATGCATGGAGCATGAACTGAGTGAATACACAAGAAACTGTAAATCTACTACAAAATAGGCTAAATATGTCTGGCTCTGCACCTGGCCAGCGTACATCAGATGGAAACCAATTAGAAAAGCTTATTGTGTCCACGAACTAAAATAATAATGAAGAAGAAATGAAACTAATTAGGGAAACTACATGTTCGAACTAATTATGCTCGAAAACACAGCAAACACTACAGTGGCGACGATAGCCATGGTTCCAGCAGACCCTTGTGATATTCTGCTTGCAGAGCTCTTCGGTGGCGGTGTAGATCCTGCTCATCGAACCAAACCGACATCATCGCATGATGATAATTTAAACATGATAAACATAATTAGAACAAAAGAACACAGGAGATTAATTACCGTGTGAAGGACTAGGCGGCGGTTCTGATCCAGGTGGAGGTGCTGCAAATATAACAAACAAAAGACTCATTTCTCAGACTAAATTATGCTTGACGCTTACATTCTATGACAATCTATTCTACTCGTGGCATGCCATAACTAATCAAATACAATAGTATAATAAATATAATATTAAAAACGGAAAAACATGACTGATTTTGAATCATATCATAAACCATATATAATAAATATTATATTTTTCACTATATTATCAATATATAAACCGTGTATAAACTGCATAATATATAATATTTCAAAATTGTCACCACAGTATATCATGATATGTCTAATGATTAATGATATATTAATGTTTTTCTTTTAGATTATTAATACTACTATTTTTTACATAATCACGATGAAAGAAGAAATTGAAACGCGGTTTATTTCCATCAGCAAGTATAACTCCTTCATGGTATTAATTTTGAGTTCTATATACCAACAAATATCTCAGTGTTGTATCTATCTGATACCGACATTTTAATAGAACAGTTTTACATATGATGTCGACACAATATGTAGTATGTACACAGACTCACCCCCGCACACGTTGGGATCAATCGTGATATTACACTTCGAAGGGAATTTAAGAGCCTGATCTCTCGTCATGTGATACGTCGCCAAGAGTGCAGCATTATTAACCACAGCACACATACAGTCCACATGTGCTGCGAGGACGCCCTTCATCGCGACACAACAAGTGCTAGGCGGCTTATCAGAATGCAGGTACTCTCTACACGGCATCATTTCCTTGATACACTCTGCCTGTTCTGCGGTTTGGGCATCTACCAGGCTCTGAGAGATCGTGAGGATACAGAACAAGATCGCAATGGAACGCATGGTCGCCATTGGAAATGGTTTTGGTATGAGTAAGGATTTTGATTTAGATGATGATGATGAAGGTGAGAATGGTTTGTTTTGCGATGATTTACTTTCAATAGAAGGGGAAGGTGTGAGTGATTGAGCGCGAGATGATCTCCTGGATTTATGGAACTGTAGATTATCTGTTGCATCTATTTTTAATGCATGACACTGTGAAAATGAAAATAACAAAATCAGTGCAAATCACTCTCCTATTATTCCTCTCCTTTATTGTTAAACGGTTGATTTTTTTTTAAACCGTTTTGGTTGATTTGTTTTATTTTTTAAACGGTATTGATTGCTTTCTAAGTCATCTGTATTATTTTTTTAAACCTTGTTTTGTTTTTTAAACCGAGTTGATTGCTTCGTAAGTGATCAGTTTACTATTTATCTTCATATGATCAATATTTTGTAAGTTACGTATATCATTTTTTTAATAATTATTTTGATTTTATCAAAATAATTTAATAGATTCTTAGAAATACATACAATCCAACATATTTTTTTGTTTAATCTTGTTATAAAAAGTTTTCATGTAAAGACAAAGATATCTTTAACCACAGAAGGAAATTTGCATCTTTAATTTTTGTCGAATCGATGGTTAAATCCATTAACTAACTTGATAAAATGAACTGAATAAATGACTAATATGAAAAAAATGAATGATTTTTTTTCTTTCTTTTTTTAACGAAGTAATAAAAACTGTAATGTAAAAAGATCATTTTTTTTTTATCTAATGTCGATTATGCGCAGGAGACAACATGAATGTAAAAAAAATATTATTGAAAAACTTCTAAATTATTTATATATTTTATTTATGTTTGATAATATTATCAAATATTTTCATACAATTTCTTTTTGGTAAACAATATGAATGTATATATCTTTTTTTAGTGAAATTTTTACAGTTATCAATTTAATCTTATCAAATAAGATCAACTCGTTATAATATGTGATAAAAAAATTTGGATTTTTTTTTACAAAAACTCTTGTTTTTTGTAGTAAAATATTTTCAATCGAATTATTTTCTTGTAATAATTTACACTAACGATAAAAATATTTATACACGTACTTTGACATGACATATATGAAGGGGTAATAATATCTATGAACTACAAAAAAGAAAATATGAAAAAAAAATTAATGATAATTATTAAATATATTACAAGTAAAATTATTATTGAACTCCTCAATGATAATTGAATTGATTGATATATATATAGATATTAATATATAATGATTTATTATGACATCACATAAGATAACATATCATGACCTATTATGGTTATGGGATGATATCCTAAATTAAGAATATATATTGATATGTGGTAACAGATTTACGGTATATTTTTTAAAAAAATAGAGATTAGTGTTGATTCAAGATCATACTATGATTTATTAATTTGATTGAATCATGAACTAATAGTTTCAATCGATATAAAAAGTGATATTTTTATCTATAATTCGAACAATGTTGTTTCTTATGCCATTCTCTTATATGTAACTTTGAATTGTCACCAATATATATATATTTTGTCGATTTCATATCATCACAAGAGTGAGATTAAACCACTGAGATCAGACCATGCAAACAATTTAAACATTGTCGTTTTATCCTGAAACTAAGACCTAACTTTGCTATACTTAAGTGTTACTTTATTGTATATTAAAATATGGATTAGTGTGTGCACGGAATAAAAATTCATGTCATCTTTTTTTTTAATTTGATCGCTTAAAATTTGAGAATAAATAAAAAATAACATTTAATATTTTTTTTAAATAACAAAAGTGACATGGCATACCCGTTTGTTTGTGAGGTTCGCGTGGAATGTATTTGAATGGGGTCTATCCGATTGTGGGTGGTTTACGAGACTTCATTCATGTTTTATCAAGTAAAACTAAGATTTGATGTAAGGATTTTTCGATAAATATATAACCTTGTGTTGTGTTATCAGTTAATTTCATACCAATCATCTGTCATGTTGAATGAAATTCATCGATTGAACGCTCAGAAACAAAAATAAAAAAATGAAATGAAATACACATTATCATGTCATGATCCGTGATATATTGTTATATTCGGTAGTGGTTAAAAAAATGCAAGCAAGAAAAAGCACGTTTGTTGCCGTTGAAGTTTATTTAAAAATCCGACTTTGAATTCGTGATCGAAGTGTTGTGGATTCTATTTGAGGTGTTGATAGGATACGATAGAGAAGTGAATCTGCCCTTGTAGTCGATTTTATTTCCAGGATTAATCTTAATTTGGGTGTGAACTGATTTTCACGGAATTGCTCCTTGCGTAGACTAATTATTTTTCGTGTATCCATTTTCAAAATCTCGCAGCGGTTTTTGTTCTGGACTCGGATTTGGTAATTCTTGTGGAGTCGTCAGTTACTTTATTGGCGAATTTCATAGATGATAGATCAAATTATTCACATGAAAATTACAGCCATATTGGAGATGTCACCAAAGAAAAGGTTTCAAAGGCGAATTTCAGCCATATAATGCATCTCTACCATGCAACAAGTTCGTACAACCTTTTGTATGTGTTGGCTGTCTAGTGCCTAACTATTATAAATCCCTCACTTCCATCACAAGATTTGATATAATAATTTATATATATATAAAAGTTAGGTAAGATTATTATTCATAACCCTCTATTAAGTCTCCAAAATCATATAGTAAAATATAGGAAAAAAGATAAAAACTTCATAAACTAGTTCAATTATATAAAAAAAAATTGATCTAAAAGAAAAACATTCGTGTTAAATTCATGAGTAAAACGGATGGATATGAATAATACAATAATAACAAATCCACCTATTTCAGTCTATAACAAGATCCAAAAAAAACTAAATGTATCCATTTTTATCCTTGTTGCAAGTAAAACAAGCAACAGAAAGACTGTTTTTTAATGTCCCCAACAATGAATCCAACGTCTGGTTAAAAACATGAACAAACATACATACACACAATAATATTTTTTTCAAATCTTGTGAAAGGAACTGTCTATAAATTACAGTCACTGCAGCCCTTTATCTTATACATACAAACAATAACTATTACAAAAATATATATAGAATTAAAGAATGAAAATAAAATACTATTAACAATACATATAAATGTGAGAAAATACGATCTAAATTTAATAAAGTGTAAATAATGGAATAGTCATTCGTATCTTAACACTATCTCGTAAACAGTCCTAAAATTATCCTATAACCTTAATCATATCCCGTCGAATTGACCTATTTAAGGCTATGTGACTTTTTAGGCAAAACAAGATCAAGTATTGCTTAGTAAAGTCACTCAAATGTTTCTTCAGTCTCCTCGATCTCTTTAACACCTTATCAACACAATTGATTCTCAACGTCGGATCGATCCTCTCAGACCCTTACGCATAACATTGATGAAAGCATTATATTCTTTTCATTTTATTTTAAATATAATTTTTAATTTCAAAATAAATATAATATTTTTAATTTATAATGAATTGATATTAATATAATAAAATAATCTCATTATCTTTTTTCTCACTCTTATTCTCTCTCAAAAACTCTACTATCACTCAAAACTTTCAAATTCTTATAAATCTATAATACAAATATAGATCCTTTTTTGTTAATCCTTATTAATACCTTATGATATCATTAAAATTCTTTTAATTATTTTTAAACTTCATCTCTCGTTTGTTCCATCGTTTCCATTTGTTTTTGACATGGAGCTTTCTTAACTTCATTATCCACTTCATTCTCAACTTCTTACATTATATTTGTTGTAAAACAAAGCTTTTTATTTTTAATATAAACTAACTTGTTTATAAAGTGGATATCATTAAAACCCTTTTAGTTATTTTGAATTTTCATTTTTCATTTCCTTCGTCCTTTTCATTGTTTCTTGATATAAAACTTCTCAATTTCATTATCCATTTCATTCTCAACCTCTTATTTAATATTTATTGTAAAATAGAACATTTTATATTTGCTATTTCTAAAACTTTTCATTCTCCTTGATTTCTTGAACTTTTGATGTATTTATTTTTTATAAATGGACTTGAATGAAAAATATGAGCCGCATGATTTCCGGTCTTTCTAATCGGAAATCGAATACACACGATTGTTTGCTTGCCCCTCTGCCCACCTGTTCATGGAGGATTCGAAGATAGGCGAGCTGAAGCAGTTCATCGACCGCTGCAAATCGTACCCATCGATTCTCCACAACCCTTCACTGGGTTTCTTCAAATCATACCTTCAAAGGTACTCTCCGAACCCATTTCTCCATCCTCTTCCCTTTTTTGGTTTGCAGTTTTTGATGGGTGGAAGTGTTTTCACTTTTTTTTTTGGCTTTGGTTTATTTCCAGCTTGGGTGCTCGGATTCCGCCGTCGTCCGATTCGGTGAGACCCGTTTTCCTTTATCGTGAATTTTTTTGCCCTATTCGTTGTATTGGTTTTATTGGAGATTCTTATGCTGTTTCGTTGAGAGGATTTTATTTTATCGCTGAGTTAGTCCCCTACTAGGGTTTCTGTCTTGTTGTTCTGTTGGCGTATGTATATATATTCCCCTATTATAATATTTTGGTGTTTTGGTGAGAATCGATACGAACTGTCTCGAATTGAACTGTTAGTCCCCTACCCGGGTCATATGAACTGTCTCGAATTGAATGGTGGAAATTGTCGATGATGTTATTAAGTTTATGGTATACTTAGGAAAGATGTCGAAGAGTTAAGTTATGGTATGCTTAGGAAAGATGACGAAGACTCGATGGTGTAGTGTTGCCCAGGTGTTCCCCAGTGGCCTAGGGAAAACTGTATTAGGTTTTTCTTTTAAGGTCTTGTAACTTCAGATGCTGTGCATTCGTCTTTGGGAAGGGGGCCTGAAATGGTTCATGTATTATCGGGTAATTATTCTAGTTTTTTTTTTGGTCTGTATCGGATCCGTTTGAGGAGTAATGGACATGGAAATAATGCTTTGAACTCTGGTGGGGCTGCTGGTGTGAAGAAACTTGATGATGACTACGAGGATGAGATCATAGAATCTGACGTTGAGTTGGACAATGCCGATATCGTGGAACCAGATGACGACCCACCTCAGAAGGTCAGTTTCATGCCCAAGATAGCGTGACAAATTGGACTGTGGAAGGTTTCTTCTTCTTTATTTGAACTGTAACAAGTGCAAGGCTTCTTCTGTATACAGATGGGGGATCCTACAGTTGAAGTTTCAGAGGCCGATCAAGATGCTGCACAAGCATCTAAATCAGAGGCAATGCTTGCCTTGAATGAGGGTCTGATAGTGTTTGTCGTGTAAATTGTTTCTTGTCGTGTTAGACCAAACTCTTTCTTTCTTCCTGTTAACACAAGTTTGACATGCAGGTAAACTAGATGAAGCCATAGATCATCTCACTCGAGCTATAACATTGAACCCACTTTCAGCAATCTTGTATGCAACTAGAGGTACTGTTATGCTTCTATATGGGCTTTGTTTGTTATCTGATACGTTGAGTATTCTTCTGGGGGAAGTTACATCAACCCTTTATTTTTCGTTTTGGATCTGTGCAATGAATATATTGCTATTTTGAAGTCCATCATGCTTTAATTCCAGCTAATGTGTTTCTGAAGTTAAAGAAGCCCAATGCTACCATCCGAGATGCTGATGCGGCTCTTCAGGTTAGAGTAAATATTGTGATCATGCTATAAATGAAATATTCTGATGCCATGAATCATGATATATTGAACATTGAAAATGCAACTCGGCAGATTAATTCTGACTCAGCAAAAGGCTATAAGGTTAGAGGAATTGCAAGGGCTATGCTGGGCCTGTGGAAGGAAGCAGCAAGTGACCTACGTGTGGCTTCAAAACTTGATTATGATGAGGAAATTGGTACTGCACTGAAAAAGGTAGTTCAAGGTTTCTTCTGCTGTGCCGGCATTTAGTTTTTTCGCTTCTATGAGGGAAATTGAGTGGTGAAGCCTGAGTTGAAATTGGAGTTGCAGGTTGAGCCAAATGCACATAAAATAGAAGAGCATCGAAGGAAATATGAACGGCTGCGGAAGGAAAGGGACCTCAAGAGAATAGAACGGGAGAGGCAAAGACAGCGATCAGCCCAGGTTAGTAAAGGAAATGCAAGTAGGAGGTTGTTCTATGCCTAAAGAGTTTCAGGCCGGGATTATAGTTTTTTTCAACTGTTTGGGCCTTTCACAGTTTCACTTATCAAAGATTGCAGAGATGAGTCTGCTGTCTGCTGTCTGCCTGTGAGAGACCTGGTCTAGTTTGTGAAGTATCCTACCAAAAGAACAAACTTATGATAAAAGTTGAAAAATAACTTTTGTATTTTGAAGCATTTCTGAGGGAAATGTTATGGTGCTTTTTATTTTATTTTTTCCAATTTTTGGACCCTAGTGTGAAACAGATGGGCCATATTACCAAATACCAGATAAATGGGTTATAGTAAGATCCAAGCTTGTGACTTTTATTACATCTGCTTGGATACCATATGGATGAACCGATGCCTACTACTAAAAGTTTAAGCTTTTATAGGTCTACAATTTTATTTATTTCGACAATGCAATGAAAGAAGAGCGATAATTCAGAACATGCAGATAATTTTGACAGGGCAATTGACCAGAGTTTAGTTGGTAGTTCATTTTTTTTCCTTTTGTCTACTCTTGTTGAATCCTAAAAATCAACTGCCTTACATCCCAGCATTTTGTAGGTCTGTGATCTTGTCTCTGGACTGTTACTTTCAATTTTAGATGGTCATTACATTTCTCTTATGTTTTTTTTTTTTTTTGTAGGAAGAAGACTTGAAGTCTGCTTTAAATGACGGTATGTTTTATCGCCTTTTTATCATCCTTTTATATTGCTTAAAAGGTTTAACAATATTCTACTTTGTGTTTGGCATGTTGAAAGACCCTGGTTTGCATCGCTAATGAACCAAAGCCTGAGATTGTTGATGTTATGTGCTATCGTATAATGAATGTAGCTCCTTTGTGCATGTGTATTACTGACTAGAAATTAGTTTATTTCTGCCACAATGTTCACAATGCCATTGCCAGTGTAATGTGCCACATATAATGAGACTGGATGGTAACATGACAATTGTGCTTTTGGTAGCTGAGATGTGTTGTCTTGGTGGTTTCTGTTGATTCTTGGAACTATTGGCTACTTAGATAGTTAGATGGTGAATATCAGAATGGACGCTTATAATTACGAAATATTCTCGGGGGAAATGGCAAAATCAACCCGGTCAACTTTGGCCCGTGAATCGAATGGGGTGACTGTTCTGCCATCTTTCGTCGACCTTTTGTTGTTGTTGTGATTACCGAGCTTTACTATCGTTCAGTTGGGATGAACTGACCTTTACTATTTACTGATTAAACAGGACAAGTCATTGGAATCCATTCCAAGAGTGAACTTGAGTCGAAGCTCAACGCCGCTTCAAAATTGTCCCGCCTCGCCATCCTATACTTCACAGCAACATGGTGTGGGCCATGCCGTTTCATCTCGCCCGTGTACACAAGTTTAGCAGCGAAGTACCCCAATGCGGTCTTCTTAAAAGTCGATATAGATGAGGCTCGTGATGTGGCTTCAAGATGGAACATCAGCAGTGTCCCAGTTTTCTTCTTTCTTAAGAACAGCAAGGAGGTGGACAAAGTAGTCGGTGCCGACAAAGCCTCACTTGAGAGGAAGCTAGCACAGCATGCTTAGTCAAATGCTCGTATGCTTTTTTACCTATGAGATCGTCAAGGAGTCATAAATCAAAATCTATACCATTAGTTACCATAAAGTTTGCTTAGTCATATTTACCAATGAGGTTTCTGCTTGAATCTCAGGGTGCTATCATGGTAACTTTGCGGACGGAACCTGGTCCTCTGCAGCATGTGATACATAATGAAGGATTGCTTCCTATATCGTGAATGTCTTATGCTTGGATTCGATCAGAGTTCGGAAACTTGGTCTTGTGATGTGTGTGGTTGTCTTTGCCCTCATCGAGCAAAACCTCATTGTCTAGATTGGAATGTGAACGTCTGTGATCGCAATAGCACCAGTTGAGCTAGATACAGAACAAGTGAAGCTATTGATCAAACGCGTAGGTTGAGTGTTTGATTCAAATATATTATTTCTTCTGGTCCATGAAAATGATAAAAATTTGATTTTTGATATTATTTTATATGTATTTTTATTATTTCATTTTGTCATTAGATGACACATAACTTTTTTTTAAACCCAGGTTATATTATATAATAATAACTATTATTAGAGTTTCATGAAAATTTTATAAGAAAACATCATTTGATCATCCCATAAGATGAGTCAAAATTTATCTTGACATGTGTGCAATTCGTTTTAATTTACTAGTCATCTCCATCGGTATGTATAGGAGCATATTAGTGTTAATAAGTTAATTAGTTTTTAAAGTTAACTAGTCTTTCCATCCAAAAAAATAGTGCACATTCAAATATTACACACACATTGTAAATGAGCGACATGATTTATAAGGTGTGAGAGAAAGGTGATTCGCGTGTCATTTGGTTACATGCAACTTGATGAAGGGAGAGCTGTTAATTCGCGTGTCAATTAAAAAAAAATCTGCAAAAAAAAAAAATAATAATAAGGGCAACAAATGTCGAGCATATAGTTTTCGTTTCGTGAAAAGTATTTTAACAATACATAATTTATATGTTGATAACAACAATTTTTTTTTTCATATTTTGAGAATAGGATTTATCTCATGCTATCTTACTATGGATTAATGAAGGTGAAGATTAAATGGTTTTGAAATTTCAAAAACAAAAATAATTTTAAAAAATCTGTCAATTCTAATAACACATAACTTATATATTGTCAACAATAAAATCCTTTTTCATACTTTAATTAATATGATCCTACGTTTTGTATATGTTATCCTCTGTTTACCTCATTCATTGCCCATATACCAATCACCCAGTGTGTTTTGTGATAACATGTCTCAATGCATGAAATTGTTTTGATGACAACCAATTTATATATATATCGTAATTGATGGGAAATAAGTTTTAAGCAAATTCTCTCATTCATCAAAACACATCATTTCTTTACGAGAGACCATCGTTTGAGTGGTGTCCATCATCACAACCATAAACTTTGACATTAAAACGTAAAAAACAAACAAATACTTGAACAATTATGATAAAAGATAAGATTCTTAAATATTCCGTTTTTTAGTTTATTGAAAAAAATTCTTACAAGAATATGATATTGTTCCGCTCCATAGTTTGTCGATAGCTAATGTAAGGAATGATTGTTGTAGCAGCTTCGCAAAGATTTATTTGTTCATTTCCAATTCTAGTAGGCTCTCACCTCACAACGCATTGATTGGAAAGGATTAAGTAAAATTTTAGATCATCCTCTACCGTGCACCACAGAAGCTGACGTGGCTTCTTTTCACGATTAGATGACACAACAGTACGTAGTTACATGCCCATCGATGAATTTGAACCCGTGACAGATTGTGTGCAAGAAATTCGGAGCTGTTGATGGTGTTAAAATCAGGTTCATTGATACACCAGGTCTCAAGTTTTATGGGAGAATTCAAACACCAAATCACACTAAACTATTGAAATTATAGAAATAGAACATATGTTAAAATACATCAAATATTCTCGTGTATTTTTTTTCTTAATATGAAATAAGAATCCACTTTGTAATTTATATCATGATTAACGATAAATATATATACATAAATACGTTTGTTCGATTTTCTTTGTTACACAAATAAAAGTTTATTCTGATGAATTCACCCCATTCATGACATTTTCAATGTGTTGTTAAGATCAGGGTTCAATCATGAAAGAAATGTTCATCGTGAAACAATCACAAATATGCCACAACCCTGGTCGGCTCCGACCACCGAACATCGATCTACACGTTGCATCTTTGATCGGAATCCGAACACATTGCCGCGACTCCTTGATCGGAGTCCTTTTTTCGTGGTGACGTGCTCCATCGATGTGAAGCAAGGGTTGGATCTTCAACGATACATCTATTTTTCCTAGATTCGGATGAGAGGTTGAATGGAGACGCATTCTATGGCTATCGGTCTAGAATTCCGGGTCGGAGTCCCACTTTTCATCAGATTGATAGGGTTTCTGCGAAGCCTTATAGCGATTGCTTGTCGTTGATGACGACGAGTTCGATTCTCCTGGTAATTATTCCTGCACCCTTCTTACGCATTAATGGGTAAGGGTATGTTTGATACCGATTTTGTTTATTTTTCGATTGGGTAAAACAGTAATATAAAATAAAAAAATAATTATTTTTTATTTCTATTTTTTGACTGTGAATGTATTGTTGGAGATTCCTTTATTAAAAATTACTTATTTTGTAAAATATTTTTAATTTTTGTTATTGATTTTTTTGTTTTAGTCACTGTTTTTGGTTTCGTAATTTTGAATAACATTAGTAAACAAACCCGCAATATTCGAGCACCGGCGAGTCCTTGACACTCAACTACTTTCACCAGGAAGCTATGATTGGTCTTAGTCTGCTTAATATGTAAGAGTATCAGTTCATTGTGGTAGCACGAATCAAAATATGCCTCCACAATTGGGCATGGTCAAACTATTCAGTGTGACGTAGGGAGTAGTTTATTCTGATTTCCCCCATTTCTTTTTCTCATTCTTCAATGAGTTTATGTGTGATTATAGTAATTGCAAGTTGAGATCCAACTCAAATTAAACGATAGAAACATGTGTGCAGTACATAGTAATGGAATTCCTTTTACTCACTCCAAGTTTCTCTTGTCCATTGGGAGGTTGAGTAAAAAATTTGTCCACGCTTCATAGTCCATATTGGTCGTAAGTGCATTGGTACCAAACCCTTCTAACATAACTCCTAGAGTAGTAATTATTTTAACTATGAAGTGAAGTATTAGTGCTCAATATCAAACAAGTTGAGTTTTCTTTTTGGGCAGGAGCTGAACTGTTTGGTTGAACTACTGCAACCAAACATGAAGAAACCAATTCTCGGTAAGATGGACTAGCCAATAGTACCAATGCTACAAGCAAGTATGTGCTACGAAGAAGCTAAAAGATGGTCCTGGTTCGGAAGACTCATCGACCGATGATTTAGATACATCATCAACGTGACAACCGAATGATCAAGTGTTACGAGCTTCTAGCTGGGTAAGGGCTTCTTTAATTAAGATTCCAGCTTGGTTTCTTCATTCACACTGTTTCCATATGCATTGTATGTAGTGGTCATTTTGACGAGTACATAAATCAATCACGTTTGACATAATATTTAATTAGAGCCTCTTGGTGCAGGAAATATTGTTTGTCACCAAGGACGTCAGTTGGTATTTTGAACTATGGGAGGTTTTGGTGGTAATATTTTAGTGCATTCTTCTCAATCATGTCATTGTGTTATTTCTTTAATCCGTCATGGTAATGTTTGAAGGCGTATCTTTATGTTCCTTCAAAGATTTCTTTAGTTGGTCATCTCTTGTTTACATATGCACATGGCATGTATTTCCATTTAAAAATTTGTAAGTGTGCTTTGCTTGGTCATCGCCCTTGGAATTTAAAAATCCCACTTCTAATTTATTATTGTGCAGCCAGCCAATACATCACTGAAGTTCAATTTTATAAGGTTATGGCATAATATAGTAATAAGGCGCAGTGGAGATGCAGCGGCCATCTTGGATGTAGTAACTCGTTTTCTTATATGTTATTTTGTGTTTATATTAGGGTAGGCAGTGATTCAAGATAATTATGAAATTTTACTTCCTCAACGAGAATTTGTTAAAATCATTTGTTGACATATTCGAACCATGAGTTATAGCACCAAATTGACCACCAGCAGCAATAAAGTGATTCTGCTGCTGGTTGGTTCTTCATGTTTCATTTTTTATATACAACTGTGACCGAATAAGTTTATGCATTGTGTGTCCTAATCCACATCACTTTTTGTTTGATTATGATACTGAGTAGGCAGTGATTCAAGATAATTATGAAATTTTACTTCCTCAACGAGAATTTGTTAAAATCATTTGTTGACATATTCGAACCATGGGTTATAGCACCAAATTGACCACCAGCAGCAATAAAGTGATTCTGCTGGTTGGTTCTTCATGTTTCATTTTTTATATACAACTGTGACCGAATAAGTTTATGCATTGTGTGTCCTAATCCACATCACTCTTTTGTTTGATTATGATACTGAGTATGTTAGTTTATGCTAGGCATACGGTATTATAATGAACAAACCAAATCGTGAACTTCTTCTCTTCGACAATTCTTTATTTATATTATGATATGCTCATCATGATAATTTTTTATAATTTGAGCAAAAAGTGTGCATTGATGTTTAGTTAATCCAGCTTGTATGGTTGAAACAAGCTGTACGTACGACATGTATTTGTGTTTGATTTTTCTAATCTATAATGGTTCTGGTTTGGTTTCTTGAAGCTAATCCCGGCAGTTTTTTATATGTCCTTGACTGGCTATCTGATTGGTGGATATATTTATTCGAATCACTTCTTTTCAATGGTGGAGAACACATTACTTGTTATATTAATACCGCTGAAACTTATATATTTGCATATTGCATTTCAGAGTTGATCCAGCAATATACTCCAGTCAGAAAAACTCAGGTTGTCGCCTTATCAGATGAGTGTGCTGAGTTGATCTTTTCACTTGTTCCAGTCGATCAGCCTTTTTGCTGGTGAAACTCATTCACAGCCAATGGCAGGGTCTTTTGAGGAGTGGCCTTTTCCAAACAAGCCTTCTAAGAGATCACGAATCCTTTCCTTCGGCTCAGCACAAGGTTGTGATGAAGGGAGCAGCATACTTAGTTTGCAGGTTCGTGCTTCCTTGTTTACTGGTTTTGTGTATGGTATTTTTGTCCGTACTTGTATGTGTTGAAAAGCGAAACTCTATACTCTGGTTTTGCTTTTACTTCTGGTTTAACTATTAAAAGCTATTAAAAACCAACCGTATCGTAATTCTTGTTTTGCTTCTGGTTTAACATTGCATGTAATCGTGATTTTTTAGGGAGGCGCGCCTCTTGATGAGGTGGGGAGCAGTTATTCACAGGATAAAGCATGCCCATGGCCAAAGTATGAATCATCATCAGTTTGCCGTTCTCAAGAAACGAGGATCATCTCCTTCTCCAGTCAAAGCATGTCTAATGTGCAGTCTCATGTACTGCCAACTGAAAACGATTTGCGGATATCCCTTGCCTCTGTAGCCACACCAACATTTCCCACTTTTCATCGTCATCCAGTCACAGGTTCAGTTGTTGGCTCCACTGACCTCAGGTATGTGGAATCTGGTAAAATAGTTACTAAAGCGTGTAGCTCGATGATTGTTTGTCTTGAAACAATGGCTTTTAATCTTTGTATATGATGATAAATGATTGGTAACCATGATTAGCTCTTACTGGAACTTGTTTTTCTAGGAGTGGTTCAAAACCTGTGAACAGTACTTCCCAGCTGACCGTGTTCTACGATGGCTTGGTTTGTGTGTATGATGACGTATCTTTCGAGAAGGTCTCGTTCTTTCATCCTATACCATCATATATTAATTTTTTTCGTACTTGGATGCTCTACTTCTTTTTCTCATGTAATCAGGCTTTCTCTCTCTTACTCAGGCTCAAGCCATAATGCTATTAGCTGGAAATGAGAATTCGACTAATCTTGAGCCAGAGTCCCCTGTGCCAACTCTGAAATCCTCGGTATGCGGTGGTGCTCCAGTCTTCTCAAGCTCTATATCTCTGTTCTCTCCTTGTTCCTCAGGAGACATATCCACTCCTCCGGTTCAAGTAAAACCCGCCAAGTCTTCGACTGCTTTGGCACATAATCATCCCGACGTGTGCCGAGCTGGTGGGAAAAAATCGGCACCATCATCAGGTATTTTCTTGTTCTAGTGAAGACACCTGGTCCCCGAATCTTTAGCATAGCGCCCTTCAATTCTTGACTCTTTGATTCAAGAAGATGCAGCTGTGTGAGACATGTGACTAAGACTGTAAATGAGTCGAACCTGTTTGGTTCGACTCAATATCATTTATGAAGCTCGATTCGAGTATCATTTATGAAGTTCGTGAGTTAAATTTGAACTTAATTTTTAGTCTCGTGGAATTAAATGAACCAAACCACCTATGACTCATTTGGTAAGCTTAAGAACCGGCTCATTTATAAACTATCAAGTTGATGAGTTTAAGAACCGGTTCATTTATAAACTCATCAAGTCAGTTCTACTATAGCTTATTTAAATCTCAAATTTTTTATGTATACATATATAATTTATTTTTCATAAATATATACATAATATATTCAAGAGTCATGTAAAACTCTCATCTCTCATTTATTTATATTTTTTCTAAGAGCTATCATATCTTTATATATATTGATAGAACTACTATTAGGTGATTGTATTCCCAAATAAAATAATTTTTTCAATTTAAGGTCAATTGACATATTAGTTTTTATTTTTAATGTCAATTTAATCGATTTAAATTTCTATGTAGTGATTTTAATAATGATTTTTACACTTAAATTTTAAAGATATTATGAATTGTTCATAAAAGGCTCGGCTTCGTTCGACCGTGACTAAAATCGTATGAGTGTATGAGCTGAGCCAAACCGAGCCTAATTATTTATAAAACAAGTTTGACAGACTTCGATTAGACTCAAATCAAACTTGAACCCTCCAAGCCTATTCAAATCCTAAATGAGCCGAGCACAAGGTATGTCCGACTCGGCTCATTTAGAGCCCTCCAAGCCTATTCAAATCCTAAATGAGCCGAGCACAAGGTATGTCCGACTATGTGTGACTCTCATTCATATAATTGTTATACCGAGTATCAAAATCTCCTATTTAAGGTAGGGTTTAATAGAAATACTGTACTTCATATATAATCTTACCTCAAAAATTGCTGAGACCTGTCCTTCAAGAATTTTATTAATTGGCATGGAGACGACTGAAACCTTTTACCCAAAAAAACTATTTTGAAAATTCGTGCCATTGTCCTATGCTTGTTTAAACGAGTACTCACTTCTTCTTTGCCTTCGTGACTTTTAAGATTTCATTTTGAAGTTCTTATATCATACTAAGATGACCACACCTCTCCCATCTAGGTGCACCACTGACTCGAAAGGCGTCTCTTACAAGGTTTCTAGAAAAACGGAAGGAGAGGTGAGCAATACTATTAGTTCTTTAGCTTTCAGATAAATGATGGACCAAATTCATTTATGTAGAAGCTTTCTATATCAGCAACAAATTATGGTCCTATAGGGGGGATCTTTTTGTTAAGCTTATCCGAATCCTTCATTTTGCGATTGTTCTGGGACATCATAGCAGTCAGCATTTTGAGTTCATTGCTACTGATCCTCAGAAGCTGCTATGTCTGCATGCGCCATTGTCCATAATTATGGAGAGGATTAAACATTTATGCATCTTTGCTTCCATCTTTAGGCGTGTCATATGTTTCCGTCTGAGGATGATAAGTCACTAGGTATTTCTTGTCGATAGCCTTCCTGCTCCCTCCTTATGCTTTGAACAAAATCCTCCATTCACATCTGTTTGCGCCCTGTTTTAGTAATACCACAGCGGAATATATGATGATTTAGGAATTACTTAAGCTAATGTGCAAATATCAAGATCTTAAAATTTGCAGCTATACATGGCTGTATTATGGAACATCACAGTTGAAAGTGTACCCCTTTATCTGTATAATGCTTGAAAGCAGTTTGAACTTGAAATTATTGGGTTGCTTTGTTACGCCAATGGTATGTAGACTCGAGTTGGTGTTGCTTTCTAACATCGGTTAAAGAATACAGCTGTGTTTTGCTTGACACATAGATCCCCTAGTCGATTGAATGGACCCAAGTATTTCGATTAGATATATCTGTGTTTTACTTGACATTATCCTTGCTAGCTAATACTCCTGGAGTTGGGTGTTTGTGCGACTGATGCATATCCGTCTCTCTCATCAAATTTATTTTTTTTGGTCGTTTTATCCAATTTTGTTGATCAGGGTGAAGTTCTCGTCCCCGTCCAACGGCGCAAACAAGGGAAATTCAGAGTGTGGTACTTCTGAAGTCACTATAGCAAGCTTCGTCATCAACTCAGCTACAGTAAATCATCTTGCAACCATAAATTAGCAGCTAAAAGGAATGCTAGGTCAACAACTTTACAAGCTCCCTTGGTTTTCACCTTTTCCCCATGGCAAGATTGGAACATCACGGTGTTTTCAACAGTTTTGATGTCTTCATATTATGCCTGTTCATTTCTTGACTCGAACATATATTTTTGTAACCTTTATTCTCATAACATGTTCTGGTGTACCTTGACGGTGCTGTATAACTTCTTTATGTACCAGATGTCACTATTCTTCTATGATAACAAGGTATTGTTGATGCCAGTGCAATTAGTAGTAGAATATAACAATGCTCTAAAGCTGTTCCATGTGCATTGCTATGAGACCATTTATAACCGTTTTCTTATCTCTATCACTGCAATTAAGTGCTGCAGTGCCTTTTTTTTTTTTTTTTTGGGAATCAGTTTTCAGCAAACGGGTCCAATGGTTTTCCCAAAAATCACGTCCTATATGAGCAAAAACCAAATTTTCTTATCTGAACAAGAAGCAAGATCTCCAGAACACGAATAAAAAATGATGGAAATTCTACTCAAAAAGAATTGAGTATAGTGAAGGAATGAAAAATCAAAAGTTCACCAAAACCTAAAGCTGCTTCAGGCGAAATTAAAGTTTGTAACTTTTAAATGACAAAAATTAATAGTTGATAATGTGAACCCCTGATCGTTTCCATCACAAGAATGCTGCAACCAGTTGATTGATTTGGTGAAAGAAGAGAGAGATGGGTATTTTTCGCATGAGAGAGAGGAGTTCTTGATGCAATGGGTATTTGGGAGGAGAGAGATGAAGTTGTGGGAGACCCATTCAATTTTTTGCTGAGCTGTCAACTCATTTTTGTTTAGGGACCGTGTAATTTGGTTCCCTGAACGAAAAGGGGTTTTGGAAGCAAACGAGGAAGGAGATAGGGATTAAAAAAAACTTATTATTAGATTTTTTTAATATCATTATTTAAATATAAAGATAGGAAATAAAATAAGAAATCTATTATAAATATTTTGATAACATCATATATGATATATGTTGAGTTCAATGTTACATGTATTATTATAAGTGAAGGTAAGAATGATTATAAGAAAAAAAATATCATAAGAGAAGGAAAAATTAATATTACAAATCAGGAGGCAATTGATTGAATGTTGAGTTTATTATTTTTTAACATAAAAATTATTATAAAATAATTTGTAAATTTTTTTTAAATAAAATCTTTTTTTATAAATTAAAATATGAATTTAAAATAATTTCATGACGTGTATGAATCAACATAAGAGATGGGAAAAAAAAGAAAAAAAGAAACGACATCCGGACAGCAACGTCCCAATTCGACAATTCCCATAACTTTGACCACATCAATATCATCACAAAAATTCAACCCAACAAAATATCATCACAAAGTTCAACCCAACAAAAAAAAATCAGAACCAAAAGACAAAAACCAAACGCGTACTCATTCATATTCACGTTCACCTCTTCGTCATCAAGCATCACACAGACTGCAAATTCTTCCTCATCTTCCTCCCCCATTTCCGCCTCCACTTCATCATCATCATCTCTTTCACGGTCCCAATCCAACCCATCCCCTTCCATTCAACAAGGACAGCTCTTTTTCATCTAGCCATTTTGCCCCTCGCGATTTCACCACTGCCCATCTCCGCAATTTCCCCTTTTCTCCTCACTTCACAGCATCACGAGCAAGCAGCAAAACCAGCAGCCTTTATAGCAAGATTTGAAGCATCATCAATATCATCATCAAGTTGGGTTTGATTTTTGAAACCCTAGTTGGGGTTTCCAATTTTGGTTGAGAAATTCTAGCAATGGTGTTCAAGGGCAGGTTTTTCTCGTCCAGGAAGCAGGAATCATGGAGCCCGGATCGGTCCAGCAGTCCGGGATCTAACGGGTCGAACTCCAATTCGCCGAATAAGACCGAGAAGAAGAAACCTAAATCGAATTGGAGTAATGGGCAGCAGCAGCAGAATCATTTCAGTGGCTTAAGTGGTGTTGGTGCTGGTTCGAGCTCTTCTTCTAAGGTAACTGGGTCTGTGAATGAGTGTTCCGAAAAGGGTAGTGATTCCAAATCGAACGCGAGGAAAGATTACTGTGAATATGATAGAGGTGGGAGCAAAGTGGTGGGTGGGAAGAAGAAGGATGATGTGGGGAAAGACCCTCAGATTGTGCCTAAATCGAAGGATAGGGTTTCGATGGCTGCTGCTTCGGCGTCACCCATTTTGCCTGCGTCGTTGGGATTGAATAAGATCAAGACGAGATCGGGGCCGTTGCCACAGGAGAGCTTTTTGGTGTATAGGGCTGAGAAAGGGGTTGGTGTGGGGTCTAGTAACCTGTCGCGGCCTAGTGGGACGGGCGGTGATGGGGTCGGGGATGGTGGTGTGGGAAGAGGTGGTGGTAAGAAGGGGTTTGATTGGATGGAGGTTGTGCAAGGTGGTGCGGTGGAGAATGCAGCTGGTCCATGTGATAGTATGTCCACTAGAAGTGGATTGTCTACTGAGCATAGTCCAAATGTGCAGAATGAGACTCGTATTCCTCGGTCTTGTCTGTCGTCTGGATCAGGTATATGATTCCTTGTTAGTATCCGTGTACTTAGTTGACTTGTTAATGGACCGAAGATACCTTGATTTCACTACAGGCATCTGGATGCATCAGTTGGCTATAGGTCTTGTGAGTTATACAATGTTGGATTTGGTACTACATTGGGTAATGCCGTGATATGTATGCAAATGTCGGACCTGTGTGGTCCAAAGAGAGTGTTGTCCTTACTCCCAGGGAATATTGTTGGTACTGCCAATCATCACGAAATTCAAATAGAGGGTCTGCCATCTAGCTCTAGGAGATGCATTAGGAGTACAAATGATGAAGGCGGCTAAGATGAGTAGAATGACTTGGAAGGAGACTTGTTGACTGGTAATTTGTTGGAATATTAGTGAAAATTAGATGGAAAAAACGATGACGGATCACGAATGGGGGCACTGGTCGAAAATAAGGTGGTGAAGGGTAGGGCCGAAGATTGCTTTCTCCTGTCTGATATATTTGATGATGTTGCCAAGGATTGTGTATGACATTCTTTTTTTTTTTTAGAATTGAGATCAAGATTTCATTAAAATAAAACAAATCTTACAGATGATAAGGACATAATCCTTAGCCTTATAAATCGATAAGTATAAACAAAAAATAGCTCTTAATCCGACTTCGCAAAACTACGAGTTATACAAAATCTGTTATTAGTATTTTTAAATTGAGATCATCTATAAGATCGAAGATTATAACTCACTGAGCATGCTAACCCTGTTTTCATTGCTCTATCTACCGCCATGTCGGAAAGAAAATTTGAAGGTGACAGTTCAGACATTGTAGTGTGCTATGCGTTTACTTAAACGTGGAATTATTTGCGGTCCAAATAGAAGTTTAAGCCTTGCCGCTAGGGAATATGTAGTTCTTGTACCGATCATGGAAGAGAAAATTTTGGTTTTTTTTACTCTTAAGTGCTATTATAAAATTTGGCTATGTCATTTCTTTTTCCTTTTGTTAAGAGCTGTGCGTATAGCCTTTAATCAGCAACTGTGTGCATGTGTTTTCCATAGATCCAGTTTTTTAAGCCTTCTACTTGAAGTCTTTTTTAGCCCCTTCCCTTGCTACACTTGACGCATGGAACCAGTATAGATGTAGCTATTGTGGCTATTCTTAGAAAGTCGCAAGTTCAAGTCAGATCCTATTTTTTTGTGATTCACATGTT
Organism: Drosera capensis; assembly: GCA_001925005.1. Lineage (NCBI taxonomy): Eukaryota > Viridiplantae > Streptophyta > Magnoliopsida > Caryophyllales > Droseraceae > Drosera > Drosera capensis. The sequence continues at coordinate 126,005 of LIEC01011705.1, forward strand.
CAGCACATTGTAAAAAGAGGAGTTATACACTTGCTTCATGCCAGAGACCATTCAAGTAGAGGGAATCCTGAGATATGATAGAAATAAAATTCGAGCGCCCAAGTAAAATTAGTGTTGCTAATCCAGCAACCACTATACCATTTCATTGCTGCCTTATCTTTAGTGTTGCTATACCATTTCATTGCTGCCTTATCTTTAGTGTTGCTAATCCAGCAGGCACTAAACCGTTTCATTGCTGCCTTACCATCTTAAGGGAAAAGATATCCTAAGGCCGTACGAGCTCGTGCTTTCCGATCCAAACCATCGATATTATAGGCTGCAAGTAATGTTAGTGTTGCTGAAAGTGGAAACCTTTTTCGTTGCTGCTGTTACTGCTTTCTCTGTTAAACTGATTTTTAAGTTGTTGGAGTTTCTTAACTTTAAGAATGCGTCTAAAATTTCATTTGCTAGGACAAACAAATACATTGTGGAGGCAACCTGGGGCCTCAAAATGTTCAGAGGTTTGCACACCAGATGTCCAGGTTATCAGCTGTTCTCTAGTTACGGTCTCCATTTGTAATTATCCCTAACTATTGTTGGATTTGGCTTTTCATTTGAAGTTGCTCCGCAGGCACCATATGAATGTGAAACTCCCAAGGAGTCCGAGTCTCCACGTTTTCAAGATATTCTTCGTTTCACAAGTGGACCCAGAAAGAAGAATCCAGCAGATTGGAAAAGCTTTTCTCACGAGCTGAACTCAAAAGGAGTTCGGCCTTTTCCTTTCTGGAAGCCTCGTGGAATAAACAACCTGGAGGCAAGTGTACTATTGGTCAGCATTATTTCCATCATCTGTGGAAATGGCCGTTGACTGTTTTGTTTCTATCATGATGTTCAGGAGGTGTTGGTCATGATACAGGCAAAGTTCGAGAAAGCCAAAGAAGAAGTGGACTCTGATTTAGCAGTATTTGCAGCTGACCTGGTCGGTATTTTGGAAAAGAATGCACAAACTCATCCTGAATGGCAGGAAACTATTGAGGACTTGCTTGTTCTGGCTCGAACATGTGCTCTTACTACCCCAAATGAGTTTTGGCTTCGATGTGAAGGCATAGTTCAGGACTTGGATGATAGCCGCCAGGAACTGCCCCCGGGTATGCTCAAGCAGCTCCATACTCGTATGCTTTTCATTCTTACCCGGTGTACCAGATTGTTGCAGTTCCACAAAGAAAGTGGTTTTGTTGAGGATGAGCATGTCCTTCAGCTTCGTGAATCTAGGATTCTGCAGTATCCAGATAAGAAGGTACCGCCAACCAGTGTAAGGGAAGGAAAGAGTTTCAGTGCTGCGAAGGCGGAAAAACCTAAAAAGTTCTATAGCCAGGAGCAGCATGGTCTTGGTCTACACCACAGAACCATTTATCCGACTCCAGCAGTTGGTCTGACTAATATTGTGGATTCGTCAGCTTCTAGGGAGAGGATATCTTCTTGGAAAAAATTACCTTCTAACCCTGCTGAAAGCAAAAGTGAGGTTTCTTTGGAGAGGGATCATTATGATCATAAGTTGGATAACTCAAAAATAGTAGGCAATAGGGAAGCTATAACAGTTGTGGATCCAGATAAAGCAAAGGTTTCCGAGGTTCCTTTGTCAAAGGAATCCCTTGGGCATGCTGCTGCTCCCTCTAAACATCAGCATAAAGCTTCCTGGGGTTATTGGGGAGATCAGCCTAGTATTTCAGAATCAAGTTCCATTATTTGTCGCATTTGTGAGGAAGAGGTTGCAACGCTGCATGTGGAAGATCATTCAAGGGTATGCGCAATTGCTGATAGATGTGATCAAAAAGGCTTGAGCGTCAATGAGCGGCTGCTCAGAATTGCAGATACTCTGGAAAAATTGATGGATCCATTGTCTCATAAGGATCTTCAGCCAGCACTGGGCAGTTCAGATCCTGTAAAGTTATCCACTTCAAATGTTACTGAAGAATCTGTTGTTCCGTCTCCGAGACTCAGTGAGTTGTCTCGAAGAGGTTCAGAGGACATGCTAGACTGCTTCCCAGAGGCAGATGGTGCTGTATTTATAGACGACCTGAAAATCTTATCTTTAATGTCCTGTAAGACTCGCTTTGGCCCAAAATCTGATCAAGGGATGGCAACATCATCTGCAGGTAGTATGACTCCTAGGTCGCCTCTAATGACACCAACGACTAGCCAGATAGACTTGCTTCTTTCTGGTAAAGGTGCTTTCTCCGAACATGAAGATTACCCACTGGTAAGCTTCAATATTCTTTCTTAGTTGTATATATGTATGTGGAAAAAGAGGCAATGCCACTACGATATGTGCAGTGTAATCCTTGCTAGCCTGAAAAATGTAAAGGTTTTCCCATAATGGTTAAGATCTTATATCAAGCCTTGATCTTGTCTACTCCTAGATGCTTGTAATGGTCTGTAAATTTCTTTGCTTATGCCTGATGCACGGTGCCCACAAAGCAATGATCAGTTCTGAATGCTGACTCAAATGCTGGATTGACAACCAAAAGCTTTCCTGTGTATGGTTCTTTAATGTTCAGTCTTTTGGTGGTGTTGATGTTGTTGTCCTGATGACCTTTTGGACAGTGCAGATGGTTGAACTTGCAGATATTGCCCGACTTTCGGCAAATACTCCCTTGGATAATGATAATTCTTTGAATAACTTGCTGAATTGCCTTGAAGATCTAAGAGTTGTTATCGAAAGGCGGAAATTTGATGACCTCATTGTGCAGACATTTGGTGCACGCATAGAGAAGTTGATTAGGTTTGTTATTCGTGTTAATCATTTTACGTTCTGCTAGTGTTTCCTCCGCTTCTGGGATATGAGAAGCTCTACCCCCTTTGGGTTGTTTGCAACTTTGCAATTTGCATACGTGCAGCACTTGGCAGAATGCTACGTGCTAGGTGGTTTTTCTGCTGGATGGTTTAGTATTAGGTATCACTAATATCTTATTTCTGCTTGCTTAAGAGCTAGGTGGTTTATATGCTACGGGTTAGCGCTTGCTTTAGCACTCCGCAGATGTGTCATGCTTAGGGTGCTGTGCTTTGACAACCTTAGTCACGCTAACATCGTCAGTTTATGCTTCATGTTCTACAGGGAGAAGTATTTACAGCTCTGTGAGCTGGTCGACAATGAAAAGGTTGATCTATCAACTTCTGTAATTGATGAAGATGCCCCACTTGAAGATGACTTAGTTCATAGCTTGAAGTCTAGCCCTGTCCATCCTTCCAAGGATCGTACGTCAATAGAGGACTTTGAGATAATAAAGCCCATCAGCCGTGGTGCATTTGGTAGAGTTTTATTGGCAAAAAAGCGAACAACGGGTGATCTTTTCGCCATCAAGGTAACCGATGAGTTATTTTAGCCCTAACAATAGCTCTTGAATTCTTGTTTTGAATTCGACTTGTAATACGTGTTCTGATACTTTTTCGACTCAGTTAATTTTAGTTGCTGTTTCTCACCATATTACCAATTCGATCATCCTTGCTACTGTAATCTACACTCTGGAGTGTGTGGCACTGCCACATGCGACTCAGTTCTTTTGTCCTTTGTTTCACCCTGCTTTCCTCTGATTTATTTATTTACTCATTTTCTTTGACAAGATTTTGGAATAAATTAACCAATTTGATTTATGTTCTCTACAAGCAGCCCCTCCCAAGTATTTGTTCTGGATGAGTTTGATGGACTTGATGAGAACTCCTTTTTTCCCCTGAAATTTCCTAGCCAATTTCTGGTTACGAAGTCATAGGCCTGGTCAAAACTAAAAACCTTTTTCTCAATATCTTATCATGATTAGTCTCCTCATGGAGTTAAAATATCCTATGGTATACACACACACACATGCGTACCTACATATTTCTTGAAAACCTTCAGCCTATTGTTTGTTGACCTCTGTAAATTCAGAGCTTCACCGATCTAGTTTTTATTTGTTATGTTTTTTATGTTTAATGTGCAATGCTTGGTTAAGATTTTCACTGATACAGTTGGGATTTGTTTCACTGACCTATCTTTTCCCTTTACTTTCCTATATAGTTCCTCAAAAAGGCTGATATGATCCGTAAGAATGCAGTGGAAAGCATTCTAGCAGAACGTGATATTCTCATCTCTGTTCGCAATCCTTTTGTGGTGAGTGAGCTGTCAAAAAAGTTTTAGACTTGAATCAGAAATTGTTAAATGCCCACTAATCATACTCGTTGATATTTTCAGGTCCGGTTTTTCTATTCGTTCACTTGCCGTGAGAACTTGTATTTAGTAATGGAGTACTTGAACGGGGGAGATTTATATTCCTTGTTGAGAAACTTAGGCTGCTTAGATGAAGATGTGGCACGTGTATACATAGCTGAAGTGGTATTTTATTTTATTTCTCATTGTTCCCTGTGCTCCTTCCTCGTTTCATCTTGTACTTATTGTAGGCTTGCTCTTGATTGCTTATGCTATACCCTGTCCTATGGTTTTGATACAAAGTTTGACATGCATGGATGCAGGTCCTTGCTTTGGAATATTTACATTCGCTGAATGTGGTTCATCGTGATCTAAAACCAGATAATCTGCTGATTGCTCACGATGGACACATTAAGGTAGTAGTTCTCATTGAAGTTTTAGTTGTAATTCTTTAACTTGTGGTGCAACTTGGGTTGTGATGCTTTTATAGTGACTGGTGGATATATATCAAAGAAAAGTGTTTTAATCAAACTAATTGCCTGCTGATCATAAACGGCTCAAGAGAATTCTCCTTCATGAACTTCAGGTCTTTTCTAGTTATATTCGTTGCTGGTTGCTCACTTTCGTTTGAAATTCGCTCTTTTTGCTAAATGAGATATCTGCTTCTTTTCCTGCCATGCGAAGTTCATTTCAGAGAAAGCGAGAGCCTCGCAGTTGCAGAAAAGACGTAGAGGGTTTGGTTTAGATAGGAAACTAAGGGCCTATCTGATGGGGGGGCTTGACCAGACTCCCAGTGTTCTCCTGGACACCAGTAGTCAGTTTCGAGTCGATACTGTTGCCGCCACATTTTTCTTCGATTTTGAGCGTTTCTTGTTAAAGTTTATTGCTTTGATTTCTTACTTTATTTGTGGTGGAAAATTTTTAATGGGATGGTTGAGAAATGGCTAAATGCTATCATTTGATGACTGCATACAAACAATTATATAGTGGATATTATTTGCCGTTTATATGCCTATAGAGGGTTCTACTTTTTGGGTAAACGCTGCCTTTCCTTTGAAACCTTTTCCTTCTTTTGTTTAAGCAGTTAACGGACTTTGGTCTTTCAAAAGTTGGACTCATCAATAGCACCGATGATTTGTCTGGTCCGGCTGTTAGTGTATCTTCTTTTTATGAAGAAGGTGGGCAACGATTTTCTGCTTCAGAACACCAGCAAGAAAGGAGGAAGAAACGTTCAGCTGTTGGTACACCTGACTATTTGGCTCCTGAGATACTTCTGGGAATGGGACATGGTATGCTTTTCGTCCTGAATCATGGACCCTTCATCTTTCTTCGATATTTTATAGCTGAAATCACTGTTCGGTCTCGGTAGGTTGAAGAAGCTTGAAGGTGCAAATGAGCAACAATTTTTTCTTATATGTGCTATTTAGCAACATATTTTTTTATGGCAGGAATCTCTGTTGGTACACCTTTGTTTTTTTATATAAAAAAAAATGTTTCCACTATGTCTGCGCTGAGAAAGGAGTTGGCTGTATTCTTTCTCTCTTCAGGTGCGACTGCTGATTGGTGGTCCGTTGGGGTTATTTTATTTGAGCTGATTGTCGGCATTCCTCCTTTCAATGCAGAACATCCTCAGGTATGAGTATGACCTCGTTAATACAGTATTCCACGGCTGGATGACAGTTGCTTTGAGGGATGTCATTCAGTTCCCAGTTGGGAAAAAAGACTGCAGGAAGATTCAATTGACTGCTGTAATATTATCTCCGCGGCATTTTAGGATTTAAAAAGGATTTTTTTTTAATTCAAAATTTTGAATACCTGAAAATGTGTGATGGTTGTTACTTTGCAGCAGTCTAATGACTCTTGCTTGTTGCAGAAACACAAAACCCTTCCTAGTTTTTGTAATCTACATGTCATTCCTGTGATTTTCAGTCCACAAAGACTCAATGATTGCTTTTTTGCCTCCAGAGTTTTAACTCATAATCTAGCATTTGATCATAACTTCTCAACTTCCTTTGCAGATGATATTCGATAATATTCTGAACAAGGATATTCCTTGGCCTCGAGTACCAGAAGAAATGAGCTGGGAAGCATATGATATAATTGATAAGTAAGTTAGATTTTTTTTCTTTCCTCCTTTCACTACAGTTCTGAGTGATCTATTTGAAATATCTTCATTTAACTAAGTCTGTAAATTCTTTTTGGTATTCGGTTTGATTATTTGTGCAGTCAGGAACCTGCTGTTTGTATTAGCGTACTTATGCTTCCATAATCTCCATCTTGGCACGCATGTGTTGCACAAATTCAAATTTTATATTAGCACTGAGGGCCTGATGATTATCGATTTTCCTTTGCCATTTTCTATTACTTTCTTGAAATGCATTGTAGCTCAAGTGTAACATTGTGTGCTCAATGTTGTAGTATTTATTTCATTGTGTTCTTGTTTTCTTTCCCCCCCATATTCGTAGGCTATTGACGGAAGACCCTAATCAGAGGCTGGGAGCCAAGGGGGCATCTCAGGTAATAATATCAGTTCCTCTCATACTTTGGATTCGATACTGTGTCTTCCCCCTTGGTATATGTGCTACCTGAATTTCTGATTTCTGAAATCGACCTCCCGCGTTATTTATGTAGGTGAAGCAGCATCCGTTCTTTCGAGATATCAATTGGGACACACTGGCTAGACAGAAGGTGCACATTTCTGTTGGGCCAACCGTATCATTTTATTATGACATAATCCATTCTAGCAAGACATGTGATCATGTTTTGCCTTTCAGGCTGCATTTGTCCCTGCATCGGAAAGTGCCTTGGATACAAGTTACTTTACCAGTCGTTATTCTTGGAATCATTCCGATAATCATGTTAACTCAGCTAGCGAGTTTGAGAATTCTAGTGACGATGGCAGTGGTAGTGGTAGCAGTAGCCGTCGAAGCAACCATCAAGTTGAAGTGGTATTGTTTTCTATTCATTGTTGGCGAAGCCCTTTTTTTCTTGGGGGTTGCATCTGCCATTTGCTCACTGGGCTCGTTAATCTGATCTTAGAATGATGCCCAAGGTGATGAACGTGATGGCATGGCTGAGTTTGTGTCAGGTTCATCTGTGGATTACTACTCCTTCAGTAATTTTTCTTTTAAGGTAACTATGCTTTAGGTTATACGAATAGGTGTAATTGGCGGATTTTTTCTTGAGGATTATTCTCTTTATCAGCTTTAAATTGCGATTCTTTGTCGAGTAATATATCCAGCAAGCTTGGAGTCGTTTTCTCACTTCATATACTGGTATTAGTGCTGTCGAGGACTGAAAAGATTTTGTTATTATGAGGAGAGTTCTCCCAGGAACTTGCATAGTCTTTATGTCTGCTTCGTCAAGAGTCTAGTCTCAACAAAAGATGGTAGCCTTTGCATATGCTGCTTGTTATCGGTTTTTCGCTTATGGTTTCTCATCTAAACATATTAAATTTAGAGTATAAGCATAGTTATGGTGGATGCACAACTGAAAAACTTAGTACGATTATGTTGTAGATAGTAGAGAATGGTTCTTTTAATGTCCTGCGTAGTCTTTCAGGGTCCGATTTTATCTGCATTTGTTTCCGGGTTGATATATTTTGTGTCAGTGCCATTTTGACCCAACCTTGTGTTTTGTTATGTTTCTCAGAATTTATCCCAGCTTGCATCGATAAATTATGACCTTCTTGTCAAGGGTTCAAAAGATTATCCAGCTCCAGATCACGATGCATAGTGCATGGACTACCATCAACCAGCACACCACCGCTAACCACCTTCAGTTCCGTTTTTGTACACCCTTGTAAATGTATGATTCTAATACTATTTTTCTGCATGGCTTTTGTTCATTTCATTCTTCGTCATAATTTACTAAGGCATCTTCTATGTTTCCGCAGATGCAGAAAGAGCAGCAGCGTAGACTCGTTTTTTTATAGGTACAGATGCTCTTGAAGTTAAATATCAAAACCAAATCCAGTTAATCAGATATGTTGCTATGGGATTAATAGGATTCTTTTACCTGCGGAAAACAATGGAATATATGTGTTACTGGAGTAATTCGTTTCTTCGTGTTCTACAGGTCAAGTTACAATGAGGCTGTTGTCACTTAACGGGGAAGCCGATTCAAGCTAGGAAACAACCTAAACTATTTCACGAACTGGCCATCGTGTACGGTACAGAGCTTTATCTGTTGTAGTTCCCCGGCGCTGTAAAGTGCCGATCGTTTTCCCCGGTGCTGTAAAGTGTAACCCCAGCTTTTTGACTAAACAGCTCCCACGTATGTATTCTCAGCCCAAAATGTCGGGTTTCGAGGATGAACCAGGAGCTCACGGTTTGTATAACTACCTTACATTACGAAACGTAATCGTGTTAAACCTCTCTGTGACTGAAGCTCCTTCGCTTATCCGACATTTTATTTGATTCGCTTAAATCCTTTGCTTGTGTTAGAGGTTAGGGCCACGGGCGATGGCCGGAACGGTGAGGGCGGATTGTACGAGGTTTGGTAACGGCCACGGCGGCGGTCCTCCCTTTCGCCGTTTTCTTGCAGGAGTAGCTCAGATGGGGAAGAAACAAGTGCATACATTGAAGGGGGGCCATTCATGTCAATAATTCAGCTACATGTTGATGATGATGTCCAACAATGCGTATCAGGCATTGGGGTCCCTTGAAGCTTTCAAGAAGTGGAAGGTACATTCAACTCTACAAGTTGCATTGTGATTTTTCCTTTATGGTTGGCAGATTGTGCACTCCTAACATGGTAGTGTATCTAGAACATCTTGGTTGTCTAGTGCGAAAGACTCGTGTTTAGAGTGGAATATGCGAAAGAAAGTTGGCTCGTTCTATGGAGGATTAGACTGGCAATCGAGGGCTTCTTTGCATGTAGATCACACCTTGATCATGCACATTTATCGATGAGAATTTGAACTCAATACAACAAATGCATTGACCGCTGCATAGTAACTCTTTTTCCTGAAAATATTTACTACCACGACGAAAAGAAAATTGTTGTACCAGGGAATGGACCACTCATTGAAGTATAAATTCCTCATCGCTCATCCACCCTACTAGGTCACGTCGATGTCGGTTAACATCTCTTTAGTCTTATAATTTCACAGGAGTCATCGTTGCTTTGGTTTGTAACCACTGACCATCCATCGTTTTATCGAAACTATCCCATCCACAACTTTCAACTCAGCAACTACAGATAAGGATGCTCAAACGTTTATAAAATCGTTTTTATCAAATCGAATCATATAAATTGAACTGTATAGATCGAAATCAATTAATAGATTCATTGAATGGTTTGGTTTTTTTTAAAAAAATAAAAACCGATTAATTAATTGATATGATTATGGTTTTTAATCATATAATCATTGGTTAATCGATTAGTAAACCTCTTAACCGATCAGGATAATCTCATAATGGATTAATCGTATAACCATTTCATTTAATCGGATAACAACATATATTCATTAAAGCTTTCTTAATCGAGTATAACTGAGTTATAACTGAGTACAAGTATTGAAGATATTAAGTCAATTTTATAAAATTTCTTTTCGTTTATAACCTGATTAAATAATTATAAATCAAATAACTATCATTATCAACCGTTTTAATTGAATTGCCTTAATCTTTTAACTTATCATTATCAATTAAAAAATCGAATAATCGTTTAATCATAACCGTTTAAAAAATCAATTATAAAATGATTATGATTTTGAAAATTATAACCGATTATTAATCTATTCATTATTAAAATCGACAAAAAAAAAAAAAAACAAACGGATTAACATCACTATAATCTTCTCCCCCTGCTGAAAAATGGAAAAGGAAAAAGGACAAGGCAGTTCATATGAGACATCTAAACAGGCATATGCACAATCCCATCATCCACTGGTTAAAATAAAGGCCCGTCTGGACCTGAAAGCAAAAATACAACCAACAAGAATCCTTCCCATATCTCAAAAGCACAAAACTTACAAAAATTGACAACCCAGCACCGACATGACAACAACCAGAGCACACATGACAACTCACACTTAGGCGACAACTCACCACATCAAACAAGCATGAACTACAATTGGAACAGATCAAATTTTGTTCATTTTCGGCACAGACGGGATAGGGTGAAGATAGATAACGCGAAAGATAAAACTCTGCAGTTGTCGATGTTAAAAGATTATCACTGTTTAAATGACCAACAAAAAGCGCTATATTACACGACATTTTAATCAGACGCAGAGCATAATGAGGAGAACCTGATGAATCAGTCCCGGATGAATGGAATGCAGTTGATGGAGAAAGGCCAAGACAAGTGAACCATTATCTAACTGATACATCATCATCTGCTTCAGTCAATGAAGAAGGGAGTGAGTGTTCTCGCCCCGATTGCAAGCTTGATGCACAAAGCTCCTCTATCCTCTTCGTGATTTCGGGCATGGAAGGGCGATTATCTGGATGCTGGGAAGCACACTCGATCGCCAGCTGCAACAGCTGAACCATCTCCTCTTCCACATTCTCGTACCTGAGCAGCTCGAGGTCAAACACCTCAGAGGTCCACTCTTCCTTGACGATGGACTGAACCCATCTAGGGAGGTCGACACCTTCCTCGTTGAGAAGGGCATGCGTGGGAGCCTTGCCTGTTAGAAGTTCTAAGAGTAGCACGCCGAAGCTGTAGACATCTGCCTTTTGGGATACCTTCCGGGGATCAGTTACCTCTGGTGCACGGTAGCCAGCGACGCGGTTGGGAGTTGATGATGGTCCGACAAGATGGGCTAGACCGAAATCAGAGACTCGTGCCTCGCTGGATTTGGTAAGCAGAACGTTTGACGATTTGATGTTTCCATGGGAGACCATGGGGCCTTGCGAGTGGAGGTAGCTAATACCACGAGCGGCTCCAAGGGCGACTCCTGCCCTCAGTTCCCAGTTCAATGGTGTCCTTCCTGCTCCTTTGTTGCCTGTGCCAACCAAGAGAAAACAAGCAAGAAGTAAACAAAGAGCACTTGATCACAAACATGGAGAAGTTGGTTTTTCCTTACCCTGAAGCAGCACAACCAATAACCCCTGAACAATTGTTTCCTAGCAGCACGCCATGAACAATGCTTCAAAGTAGTAGCACTAACCCATGAAGACAAACAAGCCCAAATCTAACAAGATTACTCAAAAGACTCTCATTCAGGAGTAAATTACATGATGTTAAAAGATCCTAGAGCGTCTTCATACAACAAAGAACCAATGACCAATGACCAATAACCTCTTATATGAACACAAGATCAAAACACAGTTTCCTTTATTGGACATGCTACAGTAGCAACATCAACCTACCTAGGTACCCAGATTCACGCCTCTAGTAAGTCTTGGTTAGCAACAAGATGAGATTTCATATCTCACTGACAAAGAAGCTCCTACGTATTCGTCTCAAAAGAAGCCCCACTTGCTAGGCACATTTCAACTTCTCATGCTGCACGGTAACTGTGCTGAAGAGCCCCTTCGCACTTTGCCTCAGAACCCGAATATGAATATAGATTGTTGGCTAGTCAAACAACTGGGGCTAAGCTTGATGAATGTGTGTTAGAAATCAAAGAAAAAGAACTGTTTACACTTAAAACAAAGCAAACTTGACACACACCCAAAACCCCACGACCAACATAGGTGAAATAGACAAGACAACAATTCCAGGAATGACCCTTGATTGAGTTGATTCCCAAAATTTTCAGATCATACCTAATCTACGGAACTAAACTGAGTGATCCTTTCAAGCAGGGCATAGCCTGATTATTCGGGGTACAATCGCTCGAGGTCACATAATTCGACAACATCAACAGGACCACCGAAAGGTTCAAAACTAGGCATAAACAAAACATCTCATTTATGATCAAAGCATAAACACCCAAAAACCATAGTAAAGCCACAAAAGAGGAAAGAAGGGGGTGGTCACCATGTAAAAGCGCGGATAAGCTTCCCATGGGCATGTAATCATAAACCAGAAGCTTTTCATCCCTGCTATAATAGTAAGCCCTCAGAGGCACCAAGTTTTCATGTTGCATTGCCCCGACCGCTTCCATCTTCTCCCTGAATTCTTGCTCGGGGATCATGACATCCTTCAACCTCTTCACCGCAACCACCGGCCCAATCTCAAGAACCGCCTTATAGGCGGTCCCAAAAGTTCCCTTCCCTAATACTTCGGCGGACGCCCTCAACAGCTCTTCCAAATCAAACGTCCTAGGGGTGTCACCAAAGAACACCAGCTTCTTGATCCCTAAATCAAGGCCATTCAGCTCACCACCAGCAACGACAACAGCCTTCCCATTTCCAGTTCCTGGCACTGCAGCAGCTGCGGCAGGCACAGAATACCCACCACCATTCTCCACCTCTGTAGGCGGGATCTTCTCCACCGGAGTCTCGAAATTCTGTCTCATAATCGACGAGATCTCCACCGCTCTAGACTCCCTATCACTACTCTTCCTCCCACAAACACAAACCAGAATCATCAACAGCACAGCCAAAACTACCAATGAACCAACCACAATCCCAGCAATCACACCACCAGACAGCCCTTTCCTCTTCCTCCCACTCCCATTTCCAGTGATCTCTCCTGTCCCAGCCGCAATCCCGGGACAGGTATCCAGCGGCTTCCCACACAGCCTGTTCCCTCCGAACGCATCCACTGGCATCGAGCTCAGTGCCACGGGAATCGTCCCGCTGAGCTGATTGTTGGACACATTGAACTGCTTGAGCTCCAGCTTGAGGTCAGGTAATGTCCCATTCAGCTGATTATCCTCCAAATAAAGCGTCCTCAACCTAGTCAGATTGTTCAGTGAGCCCTTCACACTCCCCTCGAACTGGTTCTCAGCCAGATTCAAGCGCACCAGATTCCTCAACGAGGATATGAACACAGGTATCTCACCAGAGAACTTGTTCCCCTATAAACACGATCCACACATAATAACAGTACCACGTGAAACCAAACCACACAAAAACAACAACATTACATCAACGGAAAATTATTGTGAGTGAATTGTGCCTACCTGCAAGTAGAGATTTCGGAGCTCGACACATAAACCTAGATCCGCCGGCAGGGGACCGGAGAGGCGGTTGAGGCGGAGACTGAGGGTGCGAAGCGAGGTGAAGTTGGAGAAGACGCCGGAGGGGAGTTGGCCGGAGAGGGAGGCGCCGGGAAGGCGGAGGCCGACGACGGTGTCGTTCTCGCATTGGACACCCGGCCACGAGCACGGGGACGTGGCGGCGGAAGGAGACCAGAGGGTGAGGGTGCGGCCGGCGACGGCGGAGCGGAGAGCGAGAAGGGAAGATCTGGAGGCGGAGAGCTCGGAGAGGGAGAATGGCAGGAGGAGGAGGAGAATGAGGAGGTGGAAATGGTGTCGGTGAGGAGACATTGTGGAGGTGTTTGAGTTGGGGTTAGTGATGGTGGTGGTGGTGGTGGTGGAGGTGGAGAGACGTCATTGTTGTTGTGGGTTTTTGTTGTTGCAGATTTTGATGGTGTTTTGTGTTTTGGGTGTGATGGTGCGTGACTAGAGAGTGATAGTGATGGCGCTTTTTGTGGAAATGGGAGGAGCAGACTGGGGAGGAGGCAGAAGAGTACTGTGTGTGCGAGGGTAAAAGAGTGAGACTGTGACCTAGAGAGAGTGTTGGTTTAGATCCAAGATTTCCATTACCAACAAGGTAATATCACTTCAACTGTTCTTACAGTGAAAATAAACTAAAATGATCTTAAAATAAATAAATAAAAATTGTCAAAAGGATCATTAATTTTACAAGATATTCCTTCAATTTTCATAACATAGACAATGTTTTTTTTTATTTTATAATATAGATAACAAAGATTCACATAAGTGAAAAAGTTCATGATATTATGAAATGACCAAATGATTTTTCATAAAATGTTAAAAATAATATAAAATATTAAATAAAATTTATATGATATCATTTATTTATAAAAAATAACATATTAAAATATATAATAAATAATATGATTATTGTATTTTGTTGTCTATATTATAAAATAAAGATAATATATCTACATGAGATAATATTACTATGCAATTCGATATTTACTCCAATATTAAATGTTAATATTTCAATTAAACAGATTGAGTTGATTGCGATCGATCTTAATGAATTTTTGATTTCGTAATGAAACTATTCCTTTTTAATGCAATACGTTTATTTATATGCTTTGGGTCCACTGTGCTCAATTGATTTTTCTCATGTGGTGCACCCACCCTGTCCCCTTAACCTTTTTTCATAAGAGTTGAAAACAACGTATTGCATTTGCGGCAGACTTCACAGCTGGCGCGTGGCTTTTTCTTCGTCAGATTCCCTCTTGAAATTTTTCCTACGTTCTCTTTTCATCTTTTTTTCCAAATTTTTTCCTGAATTAGGTGGCTCAATATTAATAGCACTGTCTGGTCCGGTGCATTATAATCAAGATCAAGGATCTGTATTTTCCTTTCTTTTGATAACAAGATCAAGAAATTCTAAATACTACCACAAAATCACAAAAAATGGCTAACAAGATCTATTTCATTAATTGATATGCTACATCTTAAAAAACATTTTCTAAAGCAGGCGAAATTTGACCGGGCACATACGCAATTTAAAAACTTTTACTAGTACTACTTGTGTTTCACTATGCTATGAACAAATGTATGAGAGAAATACAACTAATCACAAAAAAAATATATGCATGTTGCGTGTTGCTATGATTTGGTTGGCACAGGGTTGGACAGGGCCAGTGATGTGATGACGTGCATCTTGGCATCGTGTATGCGCCTCACGAGGGTCTCAACGGTGGAATCCTCGCCATGGAGTCTTGTAGGAGTAGCATTTTCAGCTCCACAGATTGCTTTGCTCGGGTCACACTCCAGTCGGTTCTATTCCCCTGTGATGGACGAGGTCGTAAAACAACCACCCGCAAACTGTAACCTCATTTAGTAATGTCTTACACCATTCCGGACATACACCGCTGATGAGCCAACAACAGACAATATTCTCTAACGTAACAATGGCGTTACGAACGTCGTATCTAAATTCGGCCATGACAACTGAGGTTTTGTTCTTCCATCTCTCCATGCTATTGCAACATCGACATTCCCATGAGTTGCTATACAAGAGAGACCACTATCTCCCTCCGTCTAAATGATCTCAACTACCAAGTACATAGGAATATAGGACGAGTTTCCTCAACCGATTCATAATAAATGTGTAACCTACCCAATTTGCTGTCACGGTCCACCACCAAAGGTTTCCAACATATCATACCAAAGTTCATGGCCGCAACAGCAAAATCATTAAAACTCTCGAACAAATAGAAATTGCACTTAACATTAGCATCTTTACAAGAATTTTACAATGGAGCTGCCTCTAAATCATCATCAAGGAAGCTCTGCTTCTTGGCCATCTCTATCTGAAGCTGAAAACATCAGCATACCCTATATGGTCGTCGCAGCAGGGAAAGATGACAGCGCAGGTAAAATTGTCATACCCCAGAGCGTATACAATAACATGCTACAGTACATTTCTCTATCTCTTGTCCTGCTCTATGGGACGAGGGCGATTTAGATCTTTTCTTCTTCGTAACATTGATGGAACTACTTTGGCGGTAACAGCAGCAAAAATGCATGCGACAACGATCGCCACTGACCACAAAGGGATAGAAGGAAGGTGTCTACAGAATTTCGACAATGGTAGCGATGGTTGCAGGGTTAGGGATGTAAAACGTTCACTAGGTGGCCTCCTCCTGGAAAAAAACGACTCCTAGAATATGATGAATGAACAAGCATGAGATGAGGGCAGTAAAGAACGCAAGTTTTTTATCTCACCTCAAATAATTTTTAACGGAGTCCCATACAGAAGATGATGTCTCTTCCTTCATAGAAAAATGCTTTCGCTTTTCTCTAGTCCAATTGAGATTGGTATCATCTGCAAGTGTTTTCAGAGATGAACATGATAGCAAACAACAGCACAGAATGCAGTAAAAAAGAAGGCATCAACACAGGTATACCATCGGTTTGAATTGTGTGCTCCCGGGAGGATACCCTGATCGAAGCCAACTTCTCAATAAGTGCACGTTCAGTTTTACTGTCACATATTAAAACAAAGAATAAGACGCAAGAAAGGGAACCGATACATTATGACATATGATCCTGATATCATCATCATCATCATATTGTCTTATCCCTGAGGATAGATGGCAAAAGCCCGTCTATTACCGAAACCAGAATAAGTACTCGATTTTACACCCCACAACATAGCAACTAATTTGATCAGTGAAAGGATGGAGAAAGTTTCCGGTGGAGAACCTGTGATCGGCTAGCCATCTATTAAGCATCAACCCTGAAACTGTTCTCATTTGTATTCAGCGTCTAACAAAGTTGGTTGGAGAATTGATTGAGACAAGATTACTGATGGAAATTATTCGAGCTATAAAATTGCTTGCATTTCTGCACTCACATTAAAAAAATCAATGGACTTGTAAATACCACCATATGCATGCAGCTGATCCAAAAAAGCATATATTAACATATAACTACTCTTCCAGACAGTACAATTACAAAATCATACCCAATGAGAAACAGAGTGGATGAGTGATGAAATTTCACCTAAATGGCCGAAAGACCTTTAATGGCAGTTGACCGACTTCAAGTACACATCAAAAGAGTACAAAAACAAATGACACTTGAGTAATCTGATAAGATTTCGGTAATTATAAGATATGAGTTCATAAATCCCAAACCTGATATGCTTTGGAACCTGAACATTGACAATAACAACATGGTCGCCCCTTTCAGAATGTTTACTGTTGTTTGGGATCCCCATGTTACGCAACTTTATTGTATCTCCAGGCTGAGTCCCAGGAGGAATCTGTACATATTTTGAACCCTCGACAGTTTCTACCTGCACACACAATGCAAAGGCATTCAGCTAAGCCTCAAGGGTGATTGCTCAGTTCTGCCAGAATGAACTGAAATGCAATTGGTAGCTAGGCAAAGCTCTTAAAGTAAATTCCCAAGAAGCTTCTGAGGCATGAATATTACCACAAACGCCACTCAAGTTGCAAAAATCAGAACCAAGTATGTCAGAGAAGAGCAAGAAAAAAAAACACTTTTATGACAAAATTCTTATCTTGTGACAAAATATATGCCATTTCATCACCTTGTCAATGCCCTTTTATAGTATATAGGAAACAGAAATGTGAAGGGAAATGCACCCAGCTAGCAATACTTAACAAGTTATGGCAAGACTCTCACATGCTCATATCCACCTTGGTTAGAAAGTCAACTCCAGAACATCATGTTGACAAGAGTTCAAAAGTTATTATCAGTCTCCATAGGACAACCTTCGCATTTTGATTAAACACTACCTTCAAAGCGACATTGGTTACAGGTTGAGATCTTGATGTAAATACGTTCTTGATTCCTAAGATGCAATCATGCACATTTTCCAATTAGACTGTACTTCAAACAATGGGCAAGTTGATGTTCACATACTTTCACCGGAGAAGCTAGGTATAAAGAGAAATAAAGAGGTATAAAATTTGGATCCTAGTATTCAGGAGATTCAAGAAGTGTTGAAACCTGAAACAACAAACTGATAAAAGATTTAGAAGGTTCTAAAGGACAGAACTTCAAGACATGCCAAAAGTTTAAGATGCATTTATTTTATAGTGTTTTTATCTACATAGAAGACGGAAAAAAAATCAAGAGTGGCACACAAAAAACCCCAAGGGATATGCAACAGAAGTCTGAATTTTGGTAAAATAAATCACTTGATTGTAATAGGTGCTGATGTTCTAACCACTAAAAGCAGCAAAAGTAATTGAACATATTTGAACAAAGGAGTACAAACTCAAAAACAAATGTGTCAGCACATTTTGGAACCACTAGTATACATGCCAGCAATCGTACCTTTGCCACGGTACCCAGTATTGCTTCTGTAAAATCAACAGTAACTTTGGAGTAAAGATTTAGGCCTTCCTTCCAAATTTCATATGTCCCTTCAACATGGAGGACTATATAGAGATCACCAACAAAACATCTGCAGAATAATACACACGATAGCTACTTCACTCACACAACAATCCAGTTTGATATCAGCAGAATAAAATCAAGAGAAAGAGTTCAAAGCACAAGTATAAGCACAATCTAGAGGCCTATGTCAAGTATCTGGCACAATGTTAGGAAAAAACTTTTAAAGTAGTGATGATTTATTCCTGAACCGTTTAAAGCTATTCCAGAAAGAAAGCAAATCAACAACGACCGAAACATATGAAGGAGATACTAGAAAGGAAGCAACAGAAAGACAATAATACACAGAGAGCTAAATATGGATAGAATAACGCATCAAATAACCTTATGAACAACGCAATGCAGCCAGCTAGAATTTTCAGTCCTTTTAACATACCAAGAAAGAAAAGTGAGCCTTTCAAATGCCTGACAGTGAAGCAATAGATCACAAGGTTCATTTGTTGACAGAAAAAGCTATAGAAGTGAAACCGAGAAATACACAAGGGTAAAATAAAACCTTTCTGGACATATAAATAGAAAAAAAAAGAGCCATCTAAAGGTGATAATATTCCATGAGAACAAAAAGGAACCTACCCATTGCTCGATTTGAAAAACAAGTGAACCGTGAAACAGATGCCAAAAACAGATGTAATGCACCATGTTAATGGATGTAAGTGTCAAGGATTACATCAAACATAAACATAAAATTAAGCCTAAGGGGTTCATGAATTAATCAGAAGATAATTGATATTAAAAGGGTGGTAGACCTTTTCTTATCATAGTTTCCTCCCCCTTGTATTCTGAGCATAGTCCCATCATCAACACCAGGAGGAATGATAAAACTGATACAGCGTTTTGTGTGTGTCCTACCACTGCCACCACATCTTTTGCAATAGTCAGTAATTATCTTTCCATCACCATCACACTTCAGGCAAGTCGACATCTACAGGAAACAGTTTTAAGCACATACCTTCAGCCATAACCATACCTTTGTGTTTAGCACAACAAGATTGATTAACCAGATCATGAATTACATATTAAATCGATTACTACCTTTCTGCCATACATAACACACCAACAAGAGGAAACAATATAGGTGTAAAAGCCTAACTCTTCTACATGCTGCCATTGAGGAAACTTTTCAATACGGAATCATGAAAGAGCATGCTTATAAAAAGAATATCGTGTACATCAAAAGTAGACATGAATATATGAATCCTAGGAAAGAATCGTATGAGCTATAAATTACTATTATAAAAGAAGTAGTCACTCTGGCAAATGCTCCGCAGAAATAATAAAGAAAACAAGAGCATACTAAAGCCCTGCCGCATAAACATTACCTGAGAAATTACACCAAATGGTGTCGTCTGATTTTTCCGTACACCACCTCTTCCTCCACAATCATCACACTTTTTCACAGAGCTCCTCGATTTGGCACCTGACCCATCACAAGCATCACACGTGTCCAAACAAGAAATTTCAATCTCCTGCTGTCCTCCAAACACTGAATCTTCAAATTTCAACGACACATCATGCCTACAAAATGAGCAACGTGTGTTGAGTTTGTTCCAAACATGGAATATAGTTTAAAAAGAATTATGCTTAAATCAGTAATAATCTTCACTGCATTAACGAAAGAGGAAAAGGTTCGCTAGGTTCAACACTATGCGAATGGATGACATCACTTGGAAGTCATGAGAGATGGATTCTAAGTCTCATGCTTAGGAGGTTGGAGGATTAGTAGTGCCACAGTTAGCTACCAGGCCAAATGCATCTCACAGGCCTGCTCAAAGCCACAAATAAATTCCGTTCTGCAAGTTTAAAATATCTGCACTGATCGACAAATTAAACCGCTAGGTTGCGGAGAGAAACTAGAGTGTACATATATGGATATACCTCCAAAAAATACCCCACTGAACAATACAATCCCTAATAAATGGTAAAACGTACAACAAGAAATGAAATCTAGAAGCACTTCTCAAGGCGAGACAAGGAATTTCATAAAGTTTCGTCCTGCTGCAGTGCCATGCCACAGCATTTTGAGACTCTCCTCAAACTTTACGGGGGAAACAAACATTCAGTAATGACGAGCATCCATAATTGACTGACTTCAAAAATGCTCCTGACTACTTAACTTCCATCCTCAATCTGGCACACACAATATGACCGCGTCCCCGAGCCCCCTGAAGATGATATTCCTTTGTTCATACTACTTCATAGTCTGCTAAGATTTTTACAACAACAGGAGTAACATTTCTTACTCCTACTATGTGAAAGGTGATATCAACAAATGCCTAGATTAACATCAATATAACTCGTGCAGTTGTGTTTTGGTGGGCCAATCATTTCATTCTGCTTTCAAAGGTAAAAGAAAATGCAGGAGAAGTTAATGCATACCGAATGTCAAGATCGTCACTTCCTCTAGATCTCATATTAAATTTTCGACCTCCATGACCTGCAACTCCGAAAAATCCATCAGCATCCCCAAATATTGCTTCGAAAACTTGAAAGGGATCCACCTAAATGGACAATATGACAACCCATAGAACAAAATCTTTAAAAGCTACAGATAAAGAAGCTTGCAGGAGTCTCAAAAAAGGTTTTTCTTTGTGTTTTCAATCTTTAATGAGCCGAGGAAAAAAAAAATCATCACGCTACCTCTCGTTGCTGAAAGTTTGACCCATCATATTCTCCCCGTAAACCTGCTTCACCAAAGCGATCATATACAGATCTCTTCTCAGGAGCTGAAAGTACCTAAAACAACAGCATTTCAGTCCTATAGTAGAAAGAGAGCTTTAGTGAGAGCAGGGGTCGGGGAATGAATCACAGGAATATAGTGCCTTGTTAAGTAAAGAACAGCTAAACATATGATATTGTTGCCAAATATGCCAATCATTCTACTCAAAACCTTAAACAAGAGGTCGTATACAGAATATTCCCTAGCGAACATAGAAAACTTTTGGCATGGACTAAGCAGCAATCTCTCTGATGCGTCACGTTAATAGAGGAGAAACTCATAAAGTGGGCCAGAATATCGTGTAAACTATTGCCTTTAATATTATTAATAGTAACAGAGCCAAGATTGGCAGATAAGGTTTGGAATCTTCTTGTCTTCTTTGCCCTATCTGGGTTGACATCGAAGTGTCAATAAGAGAGAACGGAAGGGGAAAATGGAACCTCATATGCCGCACTTATTTCCTTGAACTTCTCCTCTGCACCAGGTGCTTTGTTCATGTCCGGATGATACTGCAGAAAACAGAGAGGATAATGTTATTTGATCTTTTTTAGAGATAGTATTACCCTGAATTAGATCCAAAGGAACATGGAAATGATTCTTTGGCAAATAGAAATTTCCCCTCTGTTGTACTTTTACTTGTTGTACTTGTATCATACGCCAACCACCACAGCCTACCATAGATGAGGTGGCTTTTCCACTTGAATGACATGTGATGGACATGAGATTAACAAGGGGAAATAGTAGCCAAGCCATCACATATTAGTATAAACCAAATACTAAATGTTGTTCAGGTAACAAAGATCCAGGAGACATCCTATTGCTTTACAAATTTCTATACAGTCATGCACGGTTCCATCCTGAGAACAAAAGAAGGTGAAGACAACACAGGCGTTGCCAACCGAAAATCATCCTGATCCCTATAGTTCTGAATTCTGATCAGTGCACAAGTGCAACCAGCATAGTCTTACTATTCCCAGAAATATCATATGGCCAACTAATCTTATCCAAGGGAGTTCACAAATCACAACTATCCGTGGGTAGAATAGCCCGAGTTTGAAACTTCTATATATAAGCCCCCTATCACATACTCCTGGTTTGACGTCTAGAGCTTGAAGCTAAAACTCTCAGAACCTAGCTATGACTCCTCATTCCCAAATAAGCAAACCTTAGTTGCCCATGATAAACTGCACATCATTCCAGCACGGTAAACTCTGAAGCACACTCACTAAAGAATTCCCACAAATTGAACACATTTGAGCTCGACTCATTAACACCTTTTCCCATTCCTAAACCCCCAAAGCTTCTCATTCGCAAATATATTCTATGCCCCCTCAACTACACTGAAATAGCGCCTTTTGTTTTTTGGGAAACTACACTGCAATAGTATAGTGAAACGCCGCTACCCAGAAGCAACATTCGATTCAGCTGGCCCCGTGCCTGCCCACCCAACATGAATCCACATTCGACAAACCACACCCAAAATCAATCAAACACCGGAAACCCTAACCAGACAACAATAATCTCCGGTGAGACCCTCAGCGTAGCCTCACCTTGCGAGCGAGCTTCCTATAAGAGCTCTTGATCTCATCCAGCGACGCATCCCTCCTCAAATTCAACGTCTCATAATGATCCCCTTTCGCCGCCCTAACCACGAACCCGAGACCACGCCGTCTAGTTCCCCTTACACTCCCCCTCGGGCACAATCGCGACCGATCAGGTCCCGCGAAGCGAGTCGAATAGCGGCAGCGTATGGTTAGGGAGCGGAATGAGAGGGAGGAGGACGATCGACGTGAGATTGTGGATGAGAGGAAGGGTGGGGTTGAAGGGAAGTGATGTGGCGGTGAGTGAGTGTTGTGGTGGAGACAGAGAGGGTGCTGGATCGTCGCAGTCATCGGAGGAGGAGGGGAAGCGGAGCGGTTGGCTTCGCCGGACGACGGCGAGGGTTTGTTGTGGGTTGTACATGACATGCCTTGGGGTCTTTTGTTTATCGTAGGAATCCAAAACAATTGTTATCACGATGCCAATGGGTATCAAAACCTATGTGCGAATTACAATGTGATGTTATCGAAAAGTTGGCGTTTATAGTTAATCGTGAAAGTTAACGATATCAAAACATAATTAAAATTTTTATTAAATATTTTAATTTAGTTAGTCTAAAAAAACATATCTATGTTGTTTATAAGAAAAAGTCTAATGATCGTATATTTTTTTGTAAATTTTTGTTATACGCAAAGCTAGCACTCCCTCTGTTCCCAAGGAAAAAAACGCAAAAATACGTACTTTCGTTCTTGCTTTTATAGATGCGAACAAATTATATTTTTGGAATAATTATATTTAATCATTCTAAAAAAATTAAAAATACGTGCCGTTATAATTATTGTGAGATGAAATGAATATTTTTATAAAAAAAAAATAGTAGTGTATTTTGTTTTAATATGCCAATGGTGGTGCATTACTTTCTTGTGTTAGTAATAATCACTCCGTTTCGAATTATATGCAACGGTTTGATGCGATACAAATTTCATATGAGAGTTGAATTTAATTAGTATATTATATTTTTTTATGATGATAGAAATTGATGTGAAAATATATGAAAAAAAATTAGTGGGATGTGGTGGGATAATGTGTTTAATTTAATATAAATTTAATTTCAAATATAAAAATAAAATAAATATTATATATATTTTAAATTATCTTTAAAAAAAAGTTATATTTAATATGAAAACGGAGAAAATATAATTTACCTCTATACCTCCATCGATTGTATACTTTGATCAAAGAATGGGTAAAGAGTCACGTAAGTCAACAAACTTCATCACTTTTGTCATTCTATCCGATGCAAAAGTTAAATTTGTTTACTGAAAACTAATGCATGTGAGACAAAAAATCTTAAGACATTCCTATATTTTTGCTGTAATTACAGCCATTTTGTCCTAGTCATTGAACTTGCTCTAACATGTGTATTACAATGTACTAGTACTATATTTTGTTTCTATTAACTTAATTCATGATCGTAATCGCCTATGTTTCTTGTAGGCAAATACTCCAATGTTTATTTAGTAGAACTATAAGACAATACTATTTGCATTTTTTTGATTCTGCAAACTAAACGCGATTTGAAATTACGGTAAAATCAGTCTTATAATTTGACCATCGAAATCATGATGATTAATTAACTAACGAAATCAACGCTTCTTCATCCAGAGAACATTTTTAGATGTAAATAAAAGTCACATCCCCATATATACGTACAAAATCCAAAGTTCACACACAGCATATGATGTTTGAGAAAAGTCCGAGTTCGAAATTTCTCAAGTCCCGCGTTCCCAAATGCTTAACCAATCCAGCCAGTGGAGATTATCAGTGTTGAATCTTCGATGTTCTCGTTTTTGTTTTGTTTGTCTTTTGCGTGTAGAAGAAAGTGCCGTCTGTGCAAACACTATGATACAGTAGGATATTTGGAGCATGTGATTATCCTCGTTCTCATTAGTCATACATAACATGTTTCGTCGTATATTTCCTATTTTCATCGATGAATGAATATATAATAACCTCTCCCATTGCGGTTGATTAAAACTAATTTCACTGATTAACTTTCAATCATATCCGAACACGGAGTATTGAAAATCTCAAAAGATATACTAATACGCTTTTAGTATAAATTAAATCTCGACTCCATGGTTACATTTTCTTTCTTCCAAAATATTTCTTTTTGTGACAAACCTATGATACTTAGGCCCGAGGGTTGCGATCAAAAACCAAGAAACTTTTTGTTCAAATAAGGCAACCAACACATCGAGTTTTAATAGACCCCAAGATTTGATAGATCGCGAGGGTGACATGCATTGAAGTTTTTAGTTATTGATGACATAACATGTAACAACTTAATTTATTATTGTACTTTAGGTACATCAAGCCCCACGATTCTTGATAACTAGCAAGCGGTGTCCCAATATCAAGAAAACAACATGTCTCATTTTCCTTCACTTTTCAGAAATGTTGGGCAGCAACACCTTCTCATGTATAGCCAAATTATAAGAAAGTATGTATCTTCCTCGCTTCTATAACTTGAGGCGGAACAAAAATTAAAAATTGCTGCAAAAGGATAATCAGAGGACAAGTCTAACGTCCAGGGAGACCAATATCCAATTTGAACGACTGTAACATATACATATTTCAATTAAAAAATCTACACAAACGTATTATGAATTATTCACAGATATCTTCAACTTGCATATAATGACATGAGCTTATGGGATGCTACGTATCTGTTCTATGGCATTTAAGCAGTGCAGGTTCAAGAAAGTCGGTGGATTCGCACTGTCACAAGAAAGATCGGCAAAAAGAAAACCATTCATTAAGGATGTCTTCAATCTCTTAATCACGTACACTTCCCATTATAAATATATACGTAAGTATAATATTAACCAGAAAAAAATAGCCAAGCCCCTCTCATATTTCGAATAATTGGTCAATGATCCTGATTTCCCCTTTTCTGAAAGCACACGGACGGTTTGATATTAGATCGAGGAGTTAATAATCTTAAGGTTTTGAGTAACTTATTCAGCTCAGCTCCGTTAATTTTCCTAGGGATTGATCGTATGCAAATCAAAGATCAAGGTGATTTCATATCCGCCGTGGATCAAGAAAAAAGAAGAAGAAAATGTTTAATTTTCTATGGGATGAATAAAATATTACCAATAACACCTGAGACACATCTATATATCTATATATATTATAAATTCGGAAATCGATAACATGATATGTCATCCTATAATATGTCAAAGTCATCCAATAATCAACAATCAACATCAACTATTATTAAAATTCATAATATTAATAATCCATATATATATCATGACAAAAGAATAAAGGTGTATATATTTTTATTGTTAGTGTTAATTATTATAATATTGATACGATTAAAAATATTTTACTACAAAAAGCTAACAATTTCTATAAAAAAAAAGTCAAAAGATTTTACATCACTCACTATAAAACTTGACTTGATTCATATACAATTAATTTGATAACAGTCATCATTTCAGTAAAAAAGAAAAAAACAGAGTAAAATCAGAGATAATCAAGGATCTCATGGATGGTATTGAAAATATCATGATAATTTGTTATAGATTATATTACAGAAGATATATATATTCATATTGTTCACCCAAAAAAAATTTATGAAAATATCTGACAATATTATCAAACATAAACAAAATATCTAAATCATTTAGAATTTAATTTAATAATATTATTCTTATATCGACGATGTTGTTTCGTGTGTAAGATTGAAATTGAATAAAAAAAATTAACTAATTTTTAAATTATTATTTAAAACTTCATTAAAAAGAAAACGAAGAAAAAAATCAATAATTTTTTTGATATTTTTGTTACATTTTTTTTACCACTTTAATTCATGGATATGATCATCAATTGGATTCAAAGATATATTATTCATTTTGTGATAAAGATATATTGGTTTTTTTGTGAAATTTTTTTACAACAAGATTAAACTAAAATATCATGGAATGTATATATATTTCGAGAATCTAATAAATATTATTGATAAAATCTAGTAAAAGTATCATGTATAATATATATTTTGGGAATCCATTAAATATTCTTGATAAAATCGAAATAATTTCATAAGCATTCAACAAGATATACACATAATTTTAAAAAATATTAATGATATAAAGATAAGTAAATCCTAATAAAAAACCAAATTTATGAAAATTACTCGCATTTAAGATTACTATATTTCTCGTGCGGATGACACACTAGTATATATTCTAAATTCGGATTATTATCCTATGATATGCCATTGTATATCAGATATTATAAAAAATGATAATTTTTCACACTACAATATTTAAAATTCCTTAAAAAAAAAGAAGAAAAAATCATTCGCTTTTTTCATATTTTTCATTTATTAATTTTGTTTTATCAAGTTAATTAATGGATTTGACCATCGATTGGATAGAAAGATGCAAAATACGTTATGTGCTAAAAGATATCTTGGTTCCTATGTCTAAATTTTTTAATTAAGATTAAAAAAAGTGTAATGGATTATATATATTTCAAGGATCTATTAAATACTCTCGATGAAATCAAAATAATTTCAAAAAAACGATGATGATATATACGTAACCAGCAAAATATTGACAATAACAAAATAAATCATGATATAAACCTAAGACATTGTGCCGGGTGACACACTAGCACTATTACTTAATTTGTACTCTGCTAAGTGGAGTATAATGGTGAACGACATATATGGAATCATCAAATGGAATTGTCACAAAAAGGAAAAGCAAGATCATGTTGTCAAGTGTGTTGACTGTTGAACAAATGGGCTCATACAGAGGGCAAAAGCTAGGAAGAGACATAAATATGATTATTAATTACATTTACTAATGAAAAATGATGCGCCTTATTTTTGAGTTGGCAATTCTTGTTGAGACTGAGCCTATGTTAACTGCGGACCAGTGATGTATTTTGCCTTTTCAAATTACAGAATTTGTTAATTTAGTGATTTTAAAACGAAAACTTGTAAGTTATATTATAATGATGTCAAAGAACACGCAATTTGAAGCATCAAAACAGCCTTTTCATTTGTGTTTCGGTCAAAACTTTGTTGTAAATAAAAAAATGTTCACATATTCACATCAGTTCATTAAATATGAATGTTTTGATGATATTATCACTCGTTAACGTGACAATATGTTTATGTTCTGAATCGAAAGAATCATATAATGAATCTTATCGATTATCTCATAATAAATGATTTTAAATTATACAACAATTTAGCCATAAAATCACTTGACTTAAACTATTTATGATCATTTTCTTGTGAATCGTGTTTCTCATCAAAAACCATAAAACAAATTACCAACACATGTAAAGAATTTTTATCAAAACGACGACACGGGATATTGATGAGAAGGCGCCACCCCACCCCACCGCGTGGGGATCATAATAATATACGGCTATATGTATGGATAACGATAATACGCCAGAGACACGCTCTTGCCCACCACCACCCTCCTTCCCACCTCCGCCTCCACGTCCCTTTTTTCCCACTTCTTAGCATATAAAGCCATCTCAATTTCTCCCTCCTCCCTTCAAAAATCTCCTCGTCCAAATATTATCATCTTCAGATTTTCTCCCCAAACCGAATCTGTTATTCTCCTTGTCCAAACCCAAACCCAAACCCAAAGCATTAAATCAAATCAAATTCAGGCGCAAAATTATTCGCAGCATCTACAACACGCAATAATCATTTGAGTTTCGAAATTTTTTTTTGTTTATTCCTGGATTGGAGAGGGAAGGCGAAGAAGAACAAAAAAGAGAAGAAATCGAAGATGATGTTGCAGATTGGGTTTGAGAAGATGGTGCAATTGGCCTCACGCACCGGCAGAGAGCTTCAGCGGTATAATTCCGGCCGGCGTCAGGTTGTCGGGTAATATTTCCGATCCTCAACTTCGAAACTTTTCGGGGGATGATTTCATGGGTCGATTCCAATTTCGTGGAATTTTTTTGATATGACTGGTGATGATTATTGATGTGGGTTTGTTATGTGTGATGTGGTGGAGCAGTTGCATACCGTATAGATATGTAAGGCGCAGCGACGGGGCGTCGAGTTCTTCGGGTTCAGCACAAGAGGTCGAAGTGCTCTTGATTAGTTCACAGAAGAGTTCCATTATGATGTTCCCAAAGGTGATTTGAGATACTTTAAACTTCGTGTGTTAGTACATTGATTGATTTGAGGCATAAGACGACGTGATTTTATGAAGAGAATACATGTTTGCTTGAACTAGTAATGCGTGGTGAGATTCGTCGTCGGTTATCGACTACTACTTGAGAGATTAGCTAGTAACAACTGAGAGCCTAACGTCGGAGTTCAATATTCTAAAGCAAACATAAGTTATACGTTTCTATGAACTGAGTTCATGTCTTGGTCTTGAGAGCAAGTAGTCCAATACAAGTGCTATATTGGTTGTCATAGTTATATTATAGCAATTGTTCAAAGAAATCTTAATGATGTACCATATTTGACAATGGAAATGATAAAAGTCATTTTTTTCCTATTCTATCAAACATGATACACAAATCTTAATACAGGAAAATAACCTCTGTCATATGTTTCTATCAAATGATTTACCATATAGGGCTATTGTAACATAATTCTCATTGGAGCATCATTGTTAAATTTGAACAAATTGATACCGTTCATGAGCAAAATAAAGCTTTGCCTATACGGGAATGTCTATTGTCATTAGACTTGGTCTAACGAAGCAAGAAAGAAACAGAAGCTGTTGGATTATGAGCCAATACAGAAACGCAATATGGCATGAATTGGTCTTTCTTGGGTACTTTACTTTGAATGTTTCTGCTTCGGAGTATCTTTTTGGACTAGGTTATTGACAAGACGTATGAAGGTGATTTCAAAGCGAACATTTTTGTTGATTTGTCTAGCTTTGCAAGGTTTGGTTGGATTGTTGCTTTGGGAATAACTCTAGGGATGATTTTCTAGTCGTAGTTTCTTAAAAAATTTCCGGTTCTAATTCTAACATCCTCGGTGTTCGAGGAACTGAAGCGAACAAATCAGAGTGCTATCTAACAAAATTTTGAACCTTGTTTACCGATATCAGGGTGGCTGGGAAATAGATGAGAAAATTGAAATTGCGGCGGAGCGTGAGAGTATGGAGGAAGCCGGAGTCAGAGGCACGGTTCAAGTAAGTATATTAAAAAATAGTGTCTTCTGCGGCTCCGTTTATGGCAGTGTTGTCATACATGTGAACTTATGCGCACATATATTCAAATGGTATTACAGGATATGCTAGGAAAATGGCAATTTGAAAGCAAAAGCCAGGATGCATCTCGTGACGGATTCATGTTCCCTTTGCTCGTTCGGGAACAACTAGACTCTTGGCCTGAGCAAAGCCGTCGACAACGCAAATGGGTGAGCTATGTCGTCCAGATCGATGGAATGTTAATGACATAGGATCATGTAGAACGAACCGAAGTTTCTGATCTCCTGTATATGTCGTGGCGGGTTATGTAGGTGAAGGTTGAGGAAGCAAGGGAGCTTTGCTACCATCCGTGGATGAAGGAGGCTCTTGACGCATTAGTTCATAGACTGACACAAGCTAGAGATACCAACCAGGAAAGGCGATGAGTCGCATAGAAGTTCTGCAGAAATCAAGAGAATCGTCATTCAACAAGGCGATGCTCCTTGTAGAACAAAAAATAGTGTTAACGTTGAGATTAGAGCACAAGGGAGGAGGATTAGGTTAATTAAATCCGGTAAACCATTCTTTGATTCATTGGCGAAGAAGTTGATGCAAAGTCAAGTGATTCATTGCACTACATGAAAATGATGTAATCTGTTCTTTCCATGCTTCGGGTTAATGTTGAGCTTTTTCTTCCTATGCTTTTTTGAACATCGACATCTTATTCCGGCAACAGGGCCTAATTGTCTGATTTCAGTAAGAAAAATATTGTAATTCCATTTATAAACTACCTCTTCAGTGCTATAAACAAAAAGTAGCTGACATTTGTTAAGAATCGTCAAAAGTTTAACAAACATAAAAGAAATCTTTCCAATTATAGATTGCTCTTTTTATTTTTATACTTAATTCTTTATATCTGGATTGAGTATGCCGATGACATAATAATAAGTCATTTCATTCCTAATCTTGAGATTAAGAGTTCAATAACATTGATTTAAATTTATATTTTATACATCATTGTGTTATTTTAAGAATTACTCAATAAAAATATTATTTATCATTATATTAATCATAACCTATATTACTGAAAATATCATTAATTTTTTATTTTTTAATGATATTTCTAGATCTCAGTTGATTACCTGTAACCTGATGACACAGTACTTAGTTGCAAAAATCCTCACCAGCGCGAACAAAATGTTCACATCTCCGATGAACAAATCGAAACCCAACACGGCAAGCGCACCACCACAAAATCCCCAAATTGTGTAACCCCCACGCGAGAGCCCACACGTCACCGGAAGTCAATCCCTTGACGGCCTTTGCTTGAGCCCCAAGCACCCCGCATTTTCTCTCTCCCTATAAATAGCCCACTGTCTCCCTTTCTCTCTCATCGCTCCATCGCATTTCTCTGATTCTCGCCATCCATTTCTCGCCTCCTCCGCCACCGCCGCCGCAGAGGGCTCAGAGAGGGGACGTTTCGTGTTGAGTGTTGGTATCTTCCAATTCAGGTATTGATATGCAGCTTGATTCGATCTGTTTCCAACTTTCGATGGTTATGCGATTTGGTTTTGGCTTCGGTGATTTAATGAATTAGTATGTGATTTGGGGGATTTAAGGGTGGGATCGATGATCTGGAGTTTCAGGGGTAAATTTATTGATTCTGTTTGTTAATCGAGGTTGATGATTGTGGTTTGTTCGTTTGTCGATTGGATCTAGTTTCCGTTTTGATAATCGAGATTGCCGGTTAATTTTTCTCTCGATGGTTTAGGGAGTGATTGATTAGATTCTGGATGTTGATTTTTCTTCGATGATTTTGCAGGTTGATTGCGCCGGCTACTTTGTTGGATTTGCTTGAGGTTGATTTCAGGGGTTGCATTCTGTTTGTGCTGTTGTAGTATGAGTTTTCATCCTCGAAATGATAGGAGAGACCACAGGCCAAGGTTTCCTGCTCAAAACAGTCGCCGGGAGTGGGTGGTTAGAGAACCTTCTGCTGTGAATAATCCTGTTGTGGGCGTTGATAGGGCAGGAGGTGACTCCGTGCCAGAAATTGGACGGACGATTGCTCCTGTTGATTCCGTGCCAGAAACTGCACAGAGGATTGTTCGTGTAAATTCCGTGAGTCATGTGAGTGCAGAGTCTGATTTGAACCAAAATGGTGGCAAAGGTGATGGGATCGAGAGTTCTGTGCAGGGAAATGGTCGGGGCAGAGAGGGTTCTAATCATAGGAGTCGTTTGGGGCATCCTCCAAATTACGGAAGAAGCAGGGAGGGAGGCGGCAGAGGGAGGGGAAGGATGGGTCCAGATAAAGATAAAGTTAACGAGCCGAGGAAGGGGCTGAGGGGATGGGATTTGAATTTACCTCAACTGGTGCAAGAAATTCAGGAGAAGCTGTTGAAAGGTACTGTTGAGTGCATGATATGCTACGACATGGTGAAGAGGACGGCACCGATATGGTCATGCTCTAGTTGTTACTCTATTTTCCATTTGCACTGCACGAAGAAATGGGCTCGTGCTCCGACCTCCATTGATTTGTTGGCTGAAAAGAGTCGGGGGTTTAATTGGCGATGTCCTGGATGCCAATCTGTTCAGCTAACTTCTTCCAAGGAGATTCGTTATGTTTGCTTTTGTAGTAAGAGGCAAGATCCCCCTTCTGATTCATACTTGACTCCACATTCCTGTGGTGAACCTTGTGGAAAGCCCCTTGAAAAGGGGATCCCAGGGGATGCCAGTGGCAATGAATATTCGTGTCTCCATGTTTGTGTGTTGCAATGTCACCCTGGTCCCTGTCCACCTTGCAAGGCTTTCGCGCCACCCCAATCCTGTCCCTGTGGGAAGAAAGTGATTACAACTAGATGCTCTGATCGCAAGTCTCTGCTTACGTGTGGTCAGCATTGTGGTAAGATGCTTTCCTGTGGGCGTCATCGTTGTCAAAAGATGTGTCATGTTGGCCCATGCGATCCTTGCACGGTTTTGATAGACGCATCTTGCTTTTGTGAGAAAACGAAGGAGCTCCTACCTTGCGGGGACTTGATGGTGAAAGGGGAAGTGAACATGAAAAATGATCTCTTTGCTTGTAGCTCAACCTGTGATAAGAAGCTGAAGTGTGGGAATCATTTCTGCGGTGAAACCTGCCATCCAGGCTCTTGTGGGGAATGTGAGTCACTGCCAAGCAAGATCAAGAAATGCCATTGTGGCAAGACATATTTGAAGGAGCAGCGCAAGAGCTGCTTGGACCCCATCCCAACTTGTTCTTTGATATGTGAAAAGCTGCTTCCTTGTGGAGTACATAGATGTAAGCAAGTGTGCCATCCTGGCAAATGTTACTACCGATGTCAGGAGCTTGTTGCTCAGAAATGCCGTTGCAAGTCAACTTCCAGAACTGTAGAATGCCACAGGACAACTTCTGCTGATGAGAACTTCGTCTGTGAAAAACCATGTGGAAAGAAAAAGAACTGTGGAAGACATCGCTGCAGTGAGCGCTGCTGCCCGCTTTCTAATTCAGGCAGTATCCCTATGGGTGATTGGGATCCCCATTTTTGCTCAATGCCTTGCGGGAAGAAGCTGAGATGTGGGCAGCATTCATGCCAATCTTTATGTCACAGTGGGCATTGCCCTCCTTGCCTCGAGACTATCTTCACGGACTTGACATGTGCTTGTGGTATGACTTCAATCCCCCCTCCACTGCCTTGTGGCACACCTCCTCCTTCCTGCCAACATCCATGCTCGATTCCTCAGCCTTGTGGCCATCGGTCTTCGCACATCTGCCACTTTGGGGACTGCCCGCCATGTCCAGTACCTGTGGCAAAGGAATGTGTGGGAGGACATGTTGTCATCAGGAATATACCTTGTGGCTCCAAGGATATAACATGTATCAAACTGTGCGGCAAGACCAGACAATGTGGCCTACATGCTTGTGCAAGAACCTGTCATCCTGCACCTTGTGAGTCTTCAACTGCCCCTCCGGATTTGGGTTCAAGAGCTTCTTGTGGACAATCATGTGGAGCCCCAAGGAGACACTGTAGGCACACTTGTACTGCTCCTTGTCATCCTTCTGCCCCCTGTCCTGATGTGAGATGTGAATTTATTGTGAAGATTACCTGCTCTTGTGGTCGGATTAGTGCTCCTGTGCCTTGTGGCGCCGGAGGAAGTTCTTCTGATTTCAATGTCGATAATGTTCGTGAAGCGTCTCTTATTCAGAGATTGCCAGCTCCGCTGCAGCCAGTGGAAGCCAATGACAAGCGAATCCCACTTGGGCTGAGGAAACTAGTATGTGACGAAGAATGTGCCAAGCTAGAGCGCAAACGAGTCCTTGCTGATGCTTTTGATGTCACTCCTCCAAGCTTGGATGCTCTGCATTTTGGTGATGACCCTGCTGTTAATGAGATGCTCTCAGATATGCTGAGGCGTGATGCAAAGTGGGTATTGTCTGTAGAGGAGCGGTGCAAGTACTTGGTCCTTGGGAAAAGCAGAGTAAACTCCAGCACTATCAAGATGCATGTGTTTTGTCCTATGACGAAAGATAAGCGGGATGCTGTTAGAATAATTGCAGGCAGGTGGAAGCTTTCTGTGAGCTCAGCGGGCTGGGAGCCGAAAAGATTTGTAGTGATCCGTGTCACTTCGAAGTCTAGAGCCCCACCTCGCATCCTTGGCACCAAAGGCGCCCATGCCGTAAGCTTGTATCACCATCCTGCTGTTTTTGATCCTCTGGTGGACATGGATCCCAGGCTAGTCGTGGCCTTGCTGGATTTGCCAAGTGATACTGGCATTAGCCAACTGATCCTGAGGTTTGGGGGTGAATGCGAACTCATCTGGTTGAATGACAAGAATGCACTAGCTGTATTCAGTGATCCAGCACGAGCAGCAACTGCAATGAGAAGGCTAGATCACGGGTCGGTCTACCATGGGGCTGCCACAATCCAGCAGGCTGTCGGCGCAACTGGGGCAGCAGGCCCCTCAAGTGCCAACGCTTGGGTGGGGTCGGCTTCTACTGCTACTAGGGCCGACCCATGGAAGAAGGCTGTGATCAAGGAGGCCGACTCTACAAAAGATTCATGGAATGCAGAAGATTGGGCGGATGGTTCTGTAGGTGTGATTGCTCCATCTGTGAAACCACCAGAAGCCCCTACAGTTGCATCAGTTAACCGATGGCATCTCCTCAGTGGTGACTTCTCGGCTACTTCGTCTCTTCCGAATTCCGGAGCTGGGACCTCCAGTGTCGGTAGTCGGAGCAATGAGAAGCGTCCCAATGTGGATTCCGAAGAGGTGCTTGATGACTGGGAAGAGGCTTGTGACTGAATTGTTTTCTGTTTATATTGTTTTACATTTTCCTTTTGGTATGGGAAAAGGAAAAGAATCCATATGCTTGGATCACTAATTCAATGGCCTTGTGGAGGCCTGGAGGGCGCAATTGTTCGAAAGAAATCAATGTTGTTTCCCGTTGTAGACCGCCTGCCATTTTTAATAGTACTTGTGGGCTGTCGCAACTTGTAATTGCCTCATATATGAAACTTGAAACTTGTGGTCTTTCATGTGATGGTGTTGCAGTCTATTCTTACATCTTTGTGCAAAAATGGAAATAGTCTCGAAAGACAAACAGAATTCTCGCGCCACAGAAAGAGCTAGCTCCTTGTGTTGTAGTTATTGCGACAGGTTATGAGGATAGTTGTCTTAGCTATAGGAACACAATTCTGTTGCCGTTTTCCGACTGTAGATGTCCTGCGGTGTAAGAGCCCCAATGAAAGCGTGATCGGTTTCCAGTAAGAACTCTTGTTGTTGCACACCGGGAGATGAAAAACCAGAAAATTACTTTACTGATGTTGGCTTGTTCTGAGCCAAGCCTCCCAGCTTCTTCTTGATGATAAGCAAGTTTGTTTTCAAATTTGAGACAGGTTTGAGATGAATGAGCGCAAAGTATAACTTCCTCAAAAATACTCGACCACAACTTTAAGCTCACTTAGGCCATAGGGCTTGCTTGATTAATCGACGAGCCGAACATGATCACGATACCATGACTCGAAGCTAGCCAATGACTTGCCACGCAGAAATTTTCACAACGAGTTTACGAAGGCGATGGCATCACTGTAAAAGGGTAACCCATGAGAAAATTGAAAACTCACCGACTTCTCATGGCGGTCGCTCTCAGTACCACCGCAGGATCTGAGCTGCCGCACAGCAATATGTGTCCCCCACCCTAACCACCTTGCATCACATTGATCACACGCTGTGCACACTGATTTGTTTCTTGATGGAGTTACTCTTCGATCCACTATAGAACAAAGGGGAAGATTATTTGTCATTAATTTGTTCTTTTTTTTAACGAACATCAACATCACGAATACATTTGTTGAAACTAATCAAGTTGATACTAACTTATGTTACATTTCTTTTTACTGGGCTGTTGAAAACTCGAGGTTATCTTTATTTTAGTAATAAAATTTCATCGCCAATAGGCATTAGCCTTGGCCCATTTGCTACCTTCGTAGTGAAAGTATCATCTCTATTGTTTTTAAAATATCAATGGCTGTTGTATAAAGTAAAAGAGAAACATTCAAATAAATCAGGATTTTTATATTGAAAATTGGCCCACGATAATGAATGATATCCACCTCGCGGTCCCAAAAAATACTCACATATATATAAATATATAAATATATAAATATATATTTTGTTTCCATATCAAATCATGTATGATTATTCTATAACATATATTAGGTCAAAATATATAACTTACATCATCATTGATATTTTATGATAAATTCACAAAAAATTACTTTTGATCGTCGTTATATACGTGTCAAATTTTACATCGACACGCATGTCCGATCAAAAAATTGATTTTTTGTGGGACGGAGGGAGTTTGGTTAAAGTGAAAAATAGTTAGAAAAAGATATTTAAAAAAAGGTTTCGGGGAATGTATGGATTGAGATTATAATGATATTTTTTAATCTTAATCATTCATTTTTCATCATTTAATCACAATCATTCATTTTTTATTTAGACACATATGTGATGTTATTTTTTTTCCCCTTTGAAAAATTTAATTACAAAAAAGATGATACACAACAAAAGATGTCCGGGGTCACCAATTTGAATATTTATGGCATACATATCGTGATGAATTATACTTTTTTTAGAATTAAATAAATTGACTGACACATAATTTTATGTGTATATTAAATTTTTGTGAAAACTGATGAAGAAAAAATATTTTTTTTATGATAGTGAGATTTAATATAACAGTTATGAAAAAAATAGTGAGAATTTGATTGATTTTGCATCTTGTTAGATAAAAACTTTTTAAATATTATAGTATTACAATTATTATGGGACATTAAAAAAAACAAGTGTTCCATTTTTTATGGGAGGGAGTGAGTGCAACATTTTAAGCAGACATGATAATTTATACTCTCTTTATTTTAAAATATAAATAACGATTTAATCTGACACGCGAATTTATGTGGAATTTAATGAATTTTTTTTATTTTTATAACGGACAGCGATTAGTTATAGTGTTGTATCGGGTTCTTCATCCGATACCTCTCCTGGTGAGGATGACACTAACAATTTCGTGAAATAATAGAGCTTTGAGGAAAGAATCAATTACCCAACAACTTCGTGAATTTGATCTATCAAATTCTCCACTATCTCCATTGTCCGATTGATTAAGATGCGAGAATTCATATGAGACATTTCCATATTATCATTCTAGGGTTTCATGGAGTTGAGAGATTTGGGGGAAATTGTGTGGGATTGAGGAAGTTTTGGAGCTTTTGTGTGTTGATTTATTTGGTTTTTTTTTTCGTTTTTTTTCAAATCGATCGTTAGTTTTAACCGAGTAATAACCCAAATTGGTATAAAGTGATGGGTAGGAGTTGATTTGGGTTGCTGAAATATAAATATAATGATTTGAGTTGATTTTTTTATAAATGATTTGTGATAATATTATATAAAAAAAAACTTAATAATATTATAATTTAATTAAAATATTATAATTTAATAAATATTGTAATTCTTTTAAATAAAAAAGATATTATTTTGTTGTTTATAAAATGAATGGATTCAGAAACTTTATGATGTTTGAAGTGTGTTGAATTCGGTTTCATGATGTCCTCGCACCCTGAGCAAATGATCAATTGACAAATTATTATTCAGTTATCTCTAAACAATTAGCATGCGTGACGAAAATACAGTAATACAACGTGAAATGTAGCTATGGGCTAAATAAGCCCGAAAAATTCCCGCGCGAGAGAAAATGGGGAAGCATCAGCGACGAACGCAGTCGCAGACGCGATGGCGGCGCACCAGCACCGTTCTCTCTCAGGAGACAGGCGTAGTCGATGATCCCTCTGGTATCCTCATCTCCTCTTCCTCGACTCATCGAATCCCTGCACTGCTTATTGACCTCATTCTCATGAACACGATGATTGATAGCGTTTATCAGATCCTAGGGTTTCCTCTTATCCGATCAGGCGATCCTCATTCGACGCATGCTAGCAGTTTCTGTTGATCTTAATCTAGGGTTTTCAATTGATTCTGATACTGGATTGGTATTGTGTGCTCAATTTGAATCCTGTCTCGATTTGTGGCGAAGATCTGGGCCTTGGGTTTGTGGTGGATCATATTGTCTATATGGATGAACGATGAACCTTAGATTTGTTGTTGCTGGCTTGTTAACTCGCTTATGCTTCTGTGGCTGTTGTGGTTTTGCTTCTGAGGGATTAGTTTGCCATTCAAACGCTACATTGATGTTTAGGGATTTCAATCTATATTGGAATGGCTTGTTTATGTCCTTGATAAATAGGGTGCGTTTTTGGTTGGTCTAATGCTCCGTTCAAATGAGTAGTTTCTATTGCGAAATGTGCTATTATTTAGCTTAACCGTTTAGCCAGACTCTTTAATGGCTTGATTCCCATGTTGAGGTGGACAGTTGACTATGTCGAAGCATTTTGGCTCACTTGGCTGCAACATTGTATTCCTCGGATGGGTAGTCGAGTTGCGGAGACTTCATTCATGCGTGGCTACTAATAGCTCATGGCATTCTAAATTGGGTGGCCACGTCGTTCACGTTGCGATAACCAGAATCGGGATTGTAAGGCTGTTCCATTGAAATAGACAAGCAATATAAGTAACTTGGAACTCTGGCTTCAGGTTAGGCACTATTCCATGGGCTGTATGAACCCAGTTATTGCTTTAATCTTCTGTGCCTGCTCATGGGGGTGTTTATTCTTTGTTGGTTGTTTTTATTGTGTTTTGCTTCGATTTGAATGTAGGTAATAACCGTGTCACCTTCGCTATCGGTTTCGAGGATTTTGTGATTGTCGTGAGTAGAAAGATCTCTTCATCTTTGATTGAGGCTCACGTTGTGGTGGCACTGGGTCATCAAGTAATTGCCATCATATACCAGTGGAAAGAATGCAATGGGCTATAATTACGAAAAGACACAGGTTATAATGATATGATCTGCTTATGGAGAGATCACTTCATACCATGTCATCATTGAAGAGAATGCATGCCTACAAAAAAACTGCTTTTCAAATTCATAATCATAGACTCATAGTCATGGGCCCGCCCTTACATTAGGTCTCCTAATTGGATCTGCTATTTTTCAGATGCTTTTCATCATCTACATTATCTTTAAGCATTTGATTCATTGTCATGATTGGACCTTCAAGATTATCAAGTATCCAAGGGGCCGAGTTTATGTTTTCCTAATTTTACACTACTAGTGTTTTGAGGGAATTCGTCATGCAAGGAGTTTATTTGAACTCTATGCTTTTACATTCGACTTTGGAAGTAATTCAATTTATATTTATAGTCTCTTGCACTTCAATGGTTATATAGTCGAAGAAGACATGATTGTCGGGTAGGACTTAGGCGGAAAGAATTGCAAGTTCTGAGTGAATTGCTTGAATCAATTCTGTGTTAATTGCTTGTAAAGGTTGTTTCTTGAGGTAGAGGACCTCTTCTCTAGTTTGTATCATACATCGTTTTTCAAATCAAACCATTCACATATTGTCATCAACATTACATAAAGGTCCTCCTCTGGCTTCCCCTCCCCTCAATTTTTGTACTCCTTTCCTTTTGATAACTAAACAGACAGCTGAAGACCGAAAACAAGGCAAGTTTACTGATGAAGAGAAAGTACACAAACTAGCTTCGTAGTTCCATTAAAACGCACACAAAAAGATTTCCGATTGAAGCTTAAGAAAGTTTGTCCCAAACTAAAGCATCAGTTGAAGATTAATAGGGTACTGATGGTCAAACATTTTCTGTTGATTGAATCAGGGGCTGAGTAAGGGACGCCTTTGTGAGGCTGGAAACTTCACTGCTCACGTGCTCTGTTGTTGGAGTGATCAAAGCTGTTGCCTTGGCGAAATTTGCCTCTTCACTCTTACCCCATAAGACCAGGTACAATCCTGCTATGATCAATATTGCTCCAATGATCCTGTACATTTTACCGCAATTTACCATTGGAGTTAGGCATCTGGCATCATAGAATTTTATCTATGAATTTATGGTTTCTACATGTGTTCTTCCATGGGGAACTTTGCTGTTTCTTATCTTATTGCTCTAGCTTGTGTCCATATCTTTTTGGCTTGTTGTGAAACTTGACCTCGTTACCCATAATGCTCATTTTAAAGCTTTGGTGATGACCGCTATCTGGTATTCACCTTTTTTTGGGTAGAACTTGTGACCACTTAATAAAAAGTTTTGCATATCACGATGTTTCTTGATTAGAAGGCAGATGATTCTTAAGTTAGAAAAGGACTTGAGAGAGTTTGGCATATGATAGTGAAAGATGAGAAAGACCAAGTAGTAAGCGGCGACAGATAAAGATGGGATATAAGAATCACTAACCCTCCCAAGTAGAATTCTTCCCCCAAAGCAATAGAGGCCATAAGAGCCACGACGAAAGTCTGAACAGGTTGATAAACTGCCACGAACACAGGACCTCCCCTGTCAATGCACCATATCTGTATTGCGAATGCGATCCCTGAAGCTACAACTCCCTGCACTCGCAAGTATATAGTTAATCAGAAGAGTTATCATATTACCGTCAGTGATCCATTATTCCCTAGATCTTCTGAAAAACTTTTTGATTCTTATCTTTATCTTTGCTTCTTGAATATATGTAATGAAACCAAGCTGTTTGTCAGAGAGAGCACATATCACATATTCATCTGGCACCAAGACATCCGTGCACATGGTCGGTGCGATACATGTGGGACAAATCTACCCCTTTGTTTTGATTCCATATCGACAAGGTTGTTTTCAAGTGCACTAGGACCAAATAATTCTTGGCATAGGTCTCCGTGCCATATCCATGAAGTATTTGTGCACCTGAATTTTGGATACAATTTATGCGATAGAGACCCATAAATATTACAGTGTCTTTTCTTTTTTAGAGTAAGGACAAGGAGAAACTCCTTGGTGTCTTCCTCAAAGGATGGAACTTGAAGTCATCTGCTAAAAAGTAAAAACTGAGATCCCTATTTATTTGAACTTAAACTGAATCTGTGTAATTGAATTCATGCTAACTAGTATATGATTCTTTTTTCTATTACCTCTATTTGATACCAAGATCTAGTGAGAGAAAAATATATCTATCCGTGCTTATTTTTTGAGAGGCATGTGATCGGATCTCGTTTAGATCTAAGCCGAAGCTTATATCTAACCATTTCTTTCCTCGTTTTTCCGGACATGAAATTAGTCCCTTGGTGCAATTTTTTTAGAATAATTCTAAATTACTCTGTAGATATCTAGTGTTGATAATTCTTCGGTTTACTTACCGCATAGAATACGCTAAAGATTTCAGCGCCAGAGTGGAAACTCCAGGCCTCTGCGTCTCTCTCCGAGAAAGCAGCAATGACGAAGAACTGTATGAGGCCAAAGAAGCAAGTGTAGGCTGTCACAGACAACCTGGCCGGGTATT
Organism: Drosera capensis; assembly: GCA_001925005.1. Lineage (NCBI taxonomy): Eukaryota > Viridiplantae > Streptophyta > Magnoliopsida > Caryophyllales > Droseraceae > Drosera > Drosera capensis. Next base: position 167,594 of record LIEC01011705.1, read on the forward strand.
TTTGAAGAACCGGCTTCTGCAAAACCAGCCATCCGGACCATGACAAGCAGTGCCCAATTAGAAATATGCAACCCAAAGTCCAGTTCTTGCCGCTGGCATCCCCTAGTGAAAGTAATACAGGGGTCGTGTCGTGCAATGGTGGAACAGGGTTGTATATAGTTGGACCCTTGTATAACGTTATCACTGTTGCTCCTGCTACACAGCTTATTGTCCCAATGATCTTGGCTATGCCATCCTTCCTGTCTAGTCTTACTTTCTCTATCCTGTAACATGAGACAAATCATCCAAGCTTAGTTAGTTGAAGCGAGACGCCGAGATCAAGAATCTCCTGTTATTTTGTATCCTTGACTCGAGCCTTCACCATGCTTAAGGCTTCTTTGAGTTCTTGGATAATATATGTTGCACTGGGTTTCATATAAATCGTGAAGTGTAAGAGATATACCTTAGGATTGCCGCCATGAGGAATGTAATCGCTGGAACAGAGTTCTGTATAGCCGATGCAAAGGTGGGAGATGTGTTATCCAAGCCCAACAAATAGAATCCTTGATTCGCTGTGATTCTGTTTCATAGGATAGCAACTTGTTCAGTTTCCTCAAACTGTGCGTAAATTCATAAAACTTAGACTAGACTTATATGTTATTGTTGGTAGTTGCAGGAATCATACCCAACAAGAGCTAGTAGGAAGAAGTGAACAAGAAACGAGATGGAAATAGCTGGCCTTTCCTTTCTGTTCAGAACAACAAAAGAATTATTCGCTCAGTTAAGCAATACGATAATTCAAGGTAACTCTTTTCACCCATATGCAGATATGCTTGTGAAGTGATGTCCTACGAGGGACATACTTTTCCAGAAAATAGGCAAAGGGGACGAGGAGTGCTAGAGCGATGATGTTTCTGTAGACAAGGAAGACGATCTTGCTGATCCCCACGTTAAGGGCAGCTCTAGAGACCACGTGAAACCCCGCATACCCAAACTGCAAGGCGAACATCGCCAAGTGCAGCTGGAGTTTCTCTGGCACCGAACACCACATTCTCTTTGAGAGCGATGCTCTACTTCCATCTGCCATTATCAAGTTCACAGCAAAGACGAAGCTGAAACTGATATTACAGATTGAAGGATGAGTGTGGAGGCATTAGCTGTGAGCATAAATATAGCCGATCAATGATGGAGGGATCTAGCTTTGTGGGGTGTGAGCTATGAGGTATGACCCCACTGTAGGCACTTAGAGGGTCCTATTTGACTGCTGATTAGCAATATGCACTGAGACGTTTTTGATTGTCTTGTCTCCCACATTCTTCTACTTTTCTTAATGATTCCCTCGCCTTTGTTTAGCTCTACTTTACCAACAATTAATGTCTTGGACGCATGCCATTAATAGTGATTAATTGAGGAGAGAGTTGTCGAGTCAGGCCATCGTCAGGTTTAGCGCACGTGGGATCGGTGGGCCTAACCGCTTGCTGGTGGTTAGTCCATGCCTGTCCTCCTCGCCTGTGAATATCCTGATGCCCACCTTCTACCTCTAGCTATGCTGTAGTGCTTTACGCTTCTATGTCATTTTTTCGCTGATAAGGTTGATTGCATTGCATATAGTTATTGGCTAATTTTTCTGCTTATCGAATAGTGAGTCCATTTTCACCACTGGCTGTCTATCTTTGATACAATTTCGCTCTACTAAGAGACTTTCACGATGAACTTCTACATTGGATTTCGCTCTTTTTCTCCTGTTAATTGACTGCATCTCCATCCTATTATGACATAGTCATTATTCTGTGCTGATTTTTGGTTATATAAATGACATGAGCTTTTCAACACGGAGTGATTCTCTATTATTCCTAGATTACAGTTTCAAATGAAATAGAATTTGAGGCTCAGTATTTCAACAGCTCCCCAACCAACCACAGTTTTAAAACAGATTGAAGTTAATATTGGCATTTTGCTTGCTTGTCTCTGTGATTGACCTTTTCTTACTCAAATCACTTGGGTTTGTCAGAAGCAAATGAAAGCTTGCAATCTGAGTGGGAAACATCTGGTGAGTACGGAATCACTTTCTTCTGTGTTGCCTGTTCGGAGCTGTCAACACTTGGTGCCTCTCCCTCTCGGCTTATTGCGTGATCAACTTGCAGCAACTTGTTAACGATCGATGATTGAAGATGTAGCAAAAGGACGCCAGTCGATAAAGCTCTGACCACTAGGAACACTTATCATCAAGTTATCGGAAGAATCCGACTTCTTTGCCTTCAGATAAGATAGTCTGACTTGCGTGTGCCATTTCTCAATCTAATCCGAAATATTGCAATAATTTTCCGTATATAATAGGATTATCACTTGGGATCGTGTGAAGGTTCTTTCATTCTATCTCCCCCCTTTGGCATTATCGTTGCTTTTATTTCTCTCCTTTTGGTTTAAGATATTGTAATATGCTTAAATCCTCATCTTGAGAAAGACTAACGTGGTGTTTGCACTAATCTCTAAAGTGCATTGCGCTCTAGTCTGTATATTCTGCTTTAAGGGACATGCTGTGCCCCTCCCCCTATCCCCTTTGGAACATCATCATTCTCATATCTCAAATATATAGATATTCTCTTGTTCTACTATTTTAATCTGTACTGTTATAACTGTGGATTTTGTGGCTTTAGGGGGACAAGGGTGTGCACAATGTGTTTGCTTTCGATGGAATCTTTGATACAGGGTTAAGTTTCTGAAGTTGTGAACCATAGTCGGGCATGCACATCAAGCGAAGCCATCTGATTGAAGTTAGAACTATATTCCACTTCTGACCTGTTATGTTTCCTGTGGCGGACAACGTAATGTCCGCTTTGAATGAGTGTACCTCATACATTCTGACATTGCATCATGGATACTGAAACTCTTATTCTTTGCCAGGGGGATACACATAGATATCATGTGTACTAGGAGACGCTGGGATGCAGAACAGGACCCGGCCTGCATGAACAGGTCGGAGAATAACCTGACCAAGAACAGAGTGTTGGTGTCGTTGATGGTGGGGGATATAGGTCGAGGTGCACGTACTTGATTACAAAGAACCAGCATGGAGCTGACAAATAGTGGGATGTGGTCGCCCATGACAGATTCTCTCTGCTCTTAGCTCTTGAGTTGTCGAGGTATGACTTCTTTTGTCACAAGAGAGCTTCAATTGTTAATAATTTTGGTTGTGTTTTTATATAATCATTTCGATATTTTATTCTATGTGCGTTCTATATATAAATGAATAAATTGTTTTAGGCCCACATATTGAATATACAACAGATATGATAACCTGTTGATTCCCATGCCAACATTGCTTTATCACCGATCAGTGTTACCTCAAAGGTGGTAACGAATTAATCGCTGTTGAAAACCAATGGCCTTTTATTCTTTGATGTTTGTAAGAAGGTGTAGCATCTCGAGTGGTCACGCTTAGGCACCAGATTTCCTTGTTTGAGCTGCTTTCCTTTGAGTTCTGGGGCTTAAAGGGACGTGTGATACTGTTTCAATTTGTCGTGTCTAGGTTTAACGCTTGATCCAGAAGCCAGCTTATCATGGTTTTTTTTTTAAGGATTTGGATCAATAAGAATCTTGTTAGTGGCTAGTTCTATCTTCATGCTTGATATAGATTGTGTTCGGTGATAACATCTTGATTGCTAAAGAGTGAAGACCAATAACAGGCTCAGTTAACTATACCACAGGTAGATAGTTGACATGAATTGTCAAATGACCAAAAGTTTTGTTCACTCGTTTTTCATGAACTAGAACCCTAGCGTCTCTAGATTCAATCATTTGGATTGCATTATTGTCAGGGCATCAAAAATTCATGCTCGAACTCTCTTAACCCCACCCTTTACTACTAGATTGATTTTCAGCTCAATGAACACGCAAAACTTGTCCGATGAATATGATTTTGATTTTTGAAATAAAATTTGGTGTCTTGATAATAACTTCCCTTTAATCCTCTTTTCCATTATTCAAAAAATTGTTTTCAATTGGGAATCTTTTGCTTTGGAGTGATCTTCCTCACTTTTGCTCAAAATCTTGCTAGCTTTTGGTGAGTAGTGAGCATGGTAGTAATCACATAGGCACTGTTTAATGATTCTTTTACTTGGATCTTGTCCATGATTTTTTTTTTCCCTTTCCTTTTCAAGGACATAGGAAACAAGTGATTCTCTCACTCACCTCAAGAATACAATCATGCATGTTAGAAATAATTTGGCGTGATATTTTTCCTCATTGGAGAAGGCCCCATTGGCAGGCGTTTTGTTTAAGGATGCCTTTTTTTCTTGTTATCTGAGGAAACTTTAGGTAGTGCTATAATTTTAGTCATTGAAATGACCGATCAGGTGACGTTGATCGATCGATTACGATCAACATCTTTTGCTCCTTTTTGAATGGGAAATGAATTGTTTTTCTTTTCATGGTGGGTTTCCTTTTTAGCGGATATCAACGTTAGCATACGAACTGAGCGAATAATTCGATGCCCTCTTAGATTTTTGAAAATAAGATTGTCAATAATTTCACTCCCACCTGAAATACTGAGGAGGAAGACAAAGTTGTGAATAACCTTGCCTCCTTTTGAGCAATGCAATATCGCTGTTTACATGGAGGTGACCGGGCATCATTTTTCTGTTGAAGTTTTAACATTTTTCTGTACTCGAGTCTTTTGATTAGCTCAAGGACAAAACACTTGCTACTAAGTGTTTGAATGCAATTGCTTTTATATTTTGGACTTTGCACTTGTACTGATGTACATGCAAGATTAGAGTCCTTGTGTTTGAAAATTAGACTATATGCATGCATTAACAACTTTGTGTTACCTCGTTCACGGCTAGAAAGCAAGGCTCAAAGTGGATGAATAATCATTTATCATGCATGTGTTAGGGTAATGAACAATTGATTTACTGATGAATGGTTTTATTTTCAGTCAAGATATCAAGGGGAGCAATCCAGATCCACGATAACCGGTGGTGTTCAACCAAAGACCATGTTCGTTACATCTCATCAGGAGCAATGTCATCTTTGACAACAAACTGGCAGAAATCCCATTGATGTCCTCACCATGCTAACCTGAAGCTGCATTCCAGCAATAAGCTTCTACATCCGTAACGCCAACATCATTCACCTGTCATCCCGCCATCATCAACAATGCAGAAAAGCTTGTAAGTTCCATCTCTTTTTCTCTCCACGACGACATCGGCCCACCCTTCACTTACACTTGCTTAAGCAGACTAAGAGAAATGATGGAAAGAGTTCCCTGGATTATATCCGTTTCCGGGAAAACCTGGGTGTCTCGTAGCTAGAGTTATCGTCCTCCCATTTTTACATCTATTACTGGTACCGGTTTTTCCAGCACGTGGTCATCCCTGTGATCATGGAAGTGGAACTTCCGAGCTGATTGATCCTTCCGGTCATACTCTCGAAGATATTTGCGAAAGATTCCTCGTATATCATTATAAAAAAAATCTTCATCATCACTTGGTCATGTGCTCACTTAGTGATATGACTTGGTGGGTGATGGAATCATGTGCAGGTTTTTCTTGGATTTACCACTCGATAAAGTATCTTTAGCCGAAAGTTATAGGATGGCTTGGCTTGACTCATCCTTGTTCTAGTACTAGGTGAATTAACTTTTGATTACAATAACCGAGAATTTTATTTGCTTAACTTGTGCTTTATATATCTCAGATGCTATTTCAGGTATAAGAAAGCATCCTCGTCGGTTACCGAAACCTACTGTACTTGACAGGGGAAATCTGAGTGCAGAAGTTCATGGACATATACTTTCTCATGGACTTTTACAAGAAGTAGTTAGATCTATAATCTGATGGTTTAAGCGCTTAGGATAGATGTAGAAATGTTCAGACTGTTGAACGTTGATGATCATGTTATGCTGGGGCTCGGCTGGAACTGCTGACCAAGCTATGTGATGATGAACCATCCTATGGAGCAAAGCCGAATTCACATACATGGAAAATGCACAGGGTCATGTTTCAGCTACCCTAACTAATCCCAGGACTTTGTTCCAGTAATCTTTATGTGATCTTAGTTCGAATTTGTATCCTGATGTGTTCTGAAGTGATTTTCTTGATTCTTGGTTAATTTATCAGGTTAAGGTTGATGCTCCATGGATATTACAGGAACGCAACCATCTGTCCCCTGACAGCAATGGTCGGAAACATCCGCTGCTGTTTTTCCTCTCGAACTAGAAAGCTGCTTGATTCAGTTGTGGAATCCTGTCGAGGGAATGATGCAATTAGCTATCTAGCTGGAAACTCTGGTGTGGGTAATCAACGATGGATAACCATATGAATAGCCTCCTTCGAGGTATTGGATTTTCCACTTTTCTGCAAATATTTCTTGATTTTGACACGCACCTTCAAGCAAGTTTCATCCGTGCTGATCCAAAATACCATTACCTAGCTTTGGTTGACTTAAACTGAGGCGGATAGTATTGCCCGTGTCAAATAGCTATCCTGTTGCAGTATATTTTGCTTGGCAAACATGTTTTTCCAAAGCCTTTTATCTCCATTAGGGATTTTTAATCTGATTATGCACAAATGACCCTAACTGTTCTCGGTGAAGTTTGCCAGAATATGAAACCAACAGTTACATAAAAGGAAAAGGGGATGTCGTGACTGTAATTTCTTTACACAATACCGACAGTATGATATTAAAATCTTGGGGCATCTCAAGTACTCACGATGACAGCGCCTTTTTCCACTAAAATACAACACTGATGTGTTGTCGAACAAGGTTCCACCTATTGCACACATGCAAGATCCAATTGCTGGTATCGCTCTACTCTAACCCAACAGATGACTAGATGGGAATCGACAAGTTCAGATACATACCACAGGTTGGTCTGTCTCTTGGAATATTTGCTTCAGGGTTCAATTCGGTTTCTTTCAAATAGTTTAAACATAATATCTACCAGCTCTCCACGATCTCTTCTAGTTCTCTTCAGATCTGATGGTTTGACTGCCGCAGCCTTCTTCATATCCTGGCCATATATGTTGGAGCTTAAACATGTATCAGCTTGCAAAATGTTGTTTACACTTCAAGTAAATGGCAATATGTGTTTTCAGTTTGGGAAAAAAAAAACATTTGACATGGATCATTGAGTATCCATGTATGTAGTTGTAGTTGTTTGTGCTTGCTGATAATGTTAATCATCTAGAAGATCAGGTACGAAAAAGATCTAAATTTTAGCGAGCAACTACGAGCTCTGTTGGCATCTAAGTAAACAAACATTTGAGGCGAAGATAGTACAAGGATGCTTCAGCAAACAGACCTTGTTGACAGCAAAAAGCCCAACCATCCCAGGTAAGGGCCTCATGTGCATACCACGGTCATTATCAATCACCTATGAAACAGATGAAGAAGTGAATACAGTTCAAAAAGAAAATGGAAAATCGAAGAGCCAGAAGAAACTACGAAGATTCTTAACCTGTATTTGTCTATTTTTAATCATGGATTTACTTGTCCTTTCACGGCACATTTTCCATACCCCTCAAAATTCTCGTTATGGGGCTTCATGTCGAACTTATGTTCTACTTTCCCTTCGACTGTGAGCCTGCCTGTTGAAAATAACAATAGATATGAGGGAAGAACTCAGAGAGGTGCATGAGGCACAAACCCATTACAGAACACGATATCTAACAGATAATTTTGTAAGGCCCAACTATATATGCTATTCATGGAGATTGAGACAAAGGATGTATCACATCAGCATCGTCTCTTTCAGACAACCTCTCCACCTGATCCTCCCTTCTCCCACGGTTTTACCAATATAACTCTCAAGATAGTAAAACTTCATTTAGCATGACTTATGTACCATCCATTATCATCGTTAAGTTCTAGCATGCACAAATCCCTAGAAGTCAGCCTCAGAGGTCAGCCATTTGATAACACAAAACAGAACCAAAAATATATTAATGGGGATAAGAAAAATAGAGGAAGGTCATGGCTGCCACAAGAGGTCTAAGATACATCACTATTACTCGAAGTAAAGAAGTGCTCCTTACCCTGATTATTTTCAGAGAATACGCACATGGGAACAAAGTCTGTGAACATAAGTAACTTCTCGGTCCTACTACGTCTTTAGCCATCTCCATTGTAAACTGCCTGACAAAGAAGATGTAAGAAAATACACACACACTACGCAAAAGAAATTACAAGCATGGCTTCAACGAAAACAATCACGTTCAAATGACTACATGATCATTACAACCACCACCACCACGAAGGGGCTCCCATCACGACAGGGTTAAAGAAATACCCACTTTGATGTCCAATCGGATTATTGGATTATCGGATTATCGGATTGATGAACCTACACACTATCATGAATTATCTCCCATTTAAGTAGAACCTGTTCGCGAAGTGAAGACTGAAAGTTCTACGTAGAGGTATCGAGCACACCACTTGCCAACAGACCAACAAAGAAAAAAACAAAACAGGATGCTTTGGAGCTCCGAAGGTATCGAATTCATATCACCAGATCGAAGAAAACCATGGCACAAAACCAGCTAAACCGCAAAACAAATCACCAACTCAAAACCACAACTCCTTCATTTGCCCTCAATTGTGAAATCACCTCTTCAACGGCCAGAAAATTTTCGCTAAATTAAGACCGCTTTATCAGAATACCAATTGTTTTACAGCTTACAAATCCCTGAAAATAAAAAATTCATCTGTATTGTGTTAATTCGATACATCAAATTGCATAGACACTACCAAGTAGCAATCCAATCAAGCTACTCGATCTCAACGACAAAAACCAAAAGACAAGCAACAATCGAAACCCAGTAGCAGCGAAGACATACTACGACTGCCAAGCAACAACTATCAATCGGAATAGTAAATCAAAGGTCAAAGACAAACCTCGAGGTCGTCGGAGCGGAGAGGATCGACGGATAAGACGACCTTGGCGACAGGCTGAGGATCGGATGAGTTGGAGGCGGCGCGTGCTTGCCAGGATTTGGACACCACCAGCGAACACTTCATCAGCCACACCTGCCTGTCCGCCTTCGTCGTGTCCACCACTCCCCCGCCGCCGCCGCTGCTTCAGCCGCCGTTTCCCTGCTCCACCTCCATCGATTTTAATTTTCCGTCGTCGGCGGTGTTGGCTCGGGGCGAGAAACGCTTGCTCGTTTCTGGGACGACGACGCCGCCGTTTTGGGGGAGGGAGGTCCGCAGTATTTTAGCGGTTGAGCCCGATTTGGACCGGGGGATAGTGGGGAGGTAGGTAGGCTTTGACCGAGCCGGGGTTTTAGTCCGGTCAAATCACTTTAGCGCATTGTTACTAAAACCGGACCTATCAGTTCGGTTCCACTAATTAAACCGTGATCGTGATCGATGGTTTTATCGGTTCGATCCAATTAAAAAATCATATTCGATCCAATTAAAAAAAAAAAAGCTCCCAACATTGTGCTGCATTGATTGATTATTATTAGGATCATCCACAACTCTAGATAACTTTCTTCTTGGTAGATGTGAAAGTTCTCCATTGCTTGGAAGTGCATGATATATAATTCAATATTTACAGTATCTGAATATAGGTGTCTCTTTTCTTGTTAGGCCTCGTGCGATCCTATTGGACGTTTAGTACCACAAGAGCTCTTTCGAGGAGCTTATTATCTTCCCACTTGAGAACTCATCAACTTGAGTGAGCAGTAGTTTGTAACTTTTGACGGTGTGTTTGATGTTATAAAATCAATGTTAAGTTACGTTGTGAATGTATTGTTGCTTGATCGAAACATGGATATGCTGGGCATTTTGCTGGGAGTGAGCTTAAAGTTTAGAATTCGTTCTGTATTTGGTGCGTCCAAGGGCTAGCATATCTGTAACATGAGATCAAAGTTTCCAGATGCAATTCATCTCATGTGACCTATGTGATTTGCTTCACAAACCTTTTTATTAATACTGGACATGGACTGGGATTTTTGTACTATAGCTTGAATACCGCATTTCTCTCCTGATCAAACGCTGTTTCATGCATAACCCAATCTACCTCTCAATACCACTGAAAAACCATTGATGTTGTTCTACTTTCATTCTGTGTTTATAGAAGAAGCATAAGATACGAATGCTTGTTCATTCGCTCTGGTGCTGCTGGGATTGTCTACCAATTCTTTTGTCTATAAAATCGTATTTCATCCTCTCTTGCCTCTGCAGTGCAATCCAGGAGAGGATGATGGTTTTGATGACGGCTGAAATGGTGGGTTATGTCCAATGCGTTCGGGTACATACTCATGGTCGGCGCAATTCATCAAGAGGAAGATTTATCCGGACTCTGGAACTGATGGAACTCTGCTTCTTTTTTGTCTTTGCTAGCATTCTTGTTCATATGCTCACTTGAATTACCTAATGAGTCAGTTGAGTTTTTACCAATGAAGTGTTGTGTTTCCAGAGGTGCGGTGCTCAGAAAATCCTGATGTTTTTATGCATTTTCTTCACCGTACAGGAGACACAGGATACATACATGTGGTGAACCTCATCACGTAGGATTTTTATCTGAATTTAAAGTCTTGAGTACATAAGCAGGCACCATAAGGAAATATACTTAAATTACTATGCCATGCCATACTTAAATTTGCTCCCAGGAGTTGGATCATGTGGCGCTGCTGGTCTCTTGTGAATCAGCTGGTCATGCTTGAATGAGAACGGAAGAGAAGCCAGAAAAGGGGCTTTTACAGGAAATGCTGCTGATCATGTCTATATGTATAATTCGATGTGAGCTTGTCCAATTTCATCGAATTATACATATAGACAACATTCTTTGTCCAGGTCAAATGTACATCTTTTTATTATCAAACACTAATAAGGTGGATCCGTACAGAGTTAGGATGAGTTAATGGTTAGGCACAGACTGTTCACAGTAGTCTTCATGATTTGATCCTCCAATGTTTAAGGGCACACCCTAAGCTAAGCTATGCTAGTATATGCTACTAACTATGAGAAACATTATTGATATGCATTATGCGACTGGACCTTAAATGTAGCACAGAGTACTATATTCGTGGAGGTTCTTCTACAAGAAAGAACCTTCTGTGTATCGATGAACAAATGAATCGAAATAACTTAATCTGCATTCCTATGTACACAGCAAGGACAAGGTAGTATGCGAAATGTCATTTCCCTCTTTGCGATTGACGTTAGAGACAAGGAAAATAAGCAAGGAACAAGAATATTCGGGATCAAAGGGATGTGTTCATCTAAATAATGTAGCCAGCTAGGGGATATAGTTTTAGGCTCCTAAGCAATGATGTGGATAGGCTTGGGCGAGTATTTTGGTTAGACTTCACCACCAATCAACCTTAAAATTATGAAATGTAAAAGCCTCCTCGAGTACGGCATCTCCCATCATACGTACCACCATAATATGTACATATAAAAAGTCCAATACATAATGCTATTTTAGTATAGTTACATGTACGTTACATCTATGAATTGTGTTAATTTGTTATAAAATGTCAATATTCTTCCAATGCTATTTAGCTATATTTTGACATTGGAACTTGACCAATGCTGAAAAAAAAAAAAAAAAAAAACCACACATACAAGAGTCTTTCTTGTCTCCAAAATTGCATACTGCCATAATATATGACTATAGCAGCCATCTTTTTTGTCATATATAACATGTGATATAGTTATATGCAAAATTTGGCTAAAAAATTTGAATCCATTGGAGTGTAATATTTGTGAGCCATTGTTATATTTTGACTATAACAATCCTTATAGCTATTCCATTGGAATTGTTCTAATCGCGGTTCACTAGCAATGCTGCTGGATATACATGAGGCTATAAACCCAACCTCTTAACGTGGTTAAAGTGAAAACCAGGAGTGCATATTTAGGAAGAGCTATTTATTGAAGCGAAGATTGGAACTCATCAGAGAAATGGGAAATGAAAAAGCATAAAAGAGAGATCACATGATAGCCGGCAGGAGACCAGATAACAAAACTGCCATTGGCAAAAGAGATGAACTCCCATGATAATTGGGGGCCTAACACATAACTTCAAATGCGTCATATTGACCAGATTATTCAATTTCAAAAACTCTAAAAAAAAAAATACATCTAAAACATCTGAAATTCAAGAAAGGATATACATAACATATGCTATGACTCATGAGCAACTCTCTGTCTCTCTCTGATAATTGAGTAGCGGGTACAAGATAGAGATCCAAAAAGGATCATAACAAAATAACAATTCAAAAGAAACAAACAGTTGATACGTTATGCACCATAAAACTAGCACTGATCATCTACTACTATGCTCTAGAAAGCGTATTTGTGTACCACCAGTACTTTTCTTAACCGGAACTGGAGACTCTGTGACTGGGGAGTGGAACTTGCTGTTTTTTCATAGCTAGCCTGCATATTTTTAAACTCTAGCTGGTTTCATCTATAGTTTGATCACTGGAAGCAGCATCACATGCAATACTTTGCAGCTGCAGCTGCAGCTGCTGCCATTTACTCTTTATTTGATCAACTGCAGCAGCGGCAGAAAGCAGCTAGCTGCAGCAGGAGCTAAACACAGCCAGATTGAGGGTCACTTTCCTGCATGTCTACTTCATTCTTTAACCCCTATGCATTCATTTACCTCCACCTCCTACTGTTCTGGTTCTTAAAATTTCTCTAGTCCAAATAATTATAACCATTCATGAATTATGATCCCATGTACTATTATCTTTTTTGTGGACATCGGAACAATGTGATATCAAACGATTTAGCAGAATCTTTCATAAAACCAGGCTTTTTATTATTCGTAACAAGATTAAGATTATCAACGTCCTGTCTTTTTCATATCATGTGAATCGTTGTAGTTGTTGGTGTTGCAAGTCCTCATTATTATTAGAAATTAGCTAAACACATTGAATCGTCTATGGATCACAAAGAATGTGCCCTCCAAGAAGATAATGCATAATCTTGATCAGAGACTTGATAGTAAATGACGTTCGTCATCTATTTTACGAAATTATTAAAAATAGCAATGTTCTGGAAATAGTGGAAATTAGCGTTGAGTTAAGAAGACAAAAAGAATTGGCCGTACCATTAAACAGATGGATAAAATGGGGGAAAAAAGCAGAAGCAGCTCCTCCACATCAAAACCCAAACTCACACAGTTCTTCATAGAAGGAGAGTAAGATGATCATACCCAAAATTCTCACCCTCAATAATACAGATCACAGTGCTGCGCGCATCCACATGCCTACCCGTCTACTTCTACTTTTCATTTTTCGAAGGAACATAAATTCCTTGTGATCAATTTTTTCTTTAAAAAAAAAAAAAGAAGCAAATTATATCTCCTCCCCTTCCTCGCCCAACGCTCATCACTCTTTCCAGATACTTATTTGCTTCATCGATATAAATTACTATCACCGTGACGAAATTGCAACGCTAGCATAGATAAACAATGAAATTATTTATATTACGGATCGTCTCATTAAAATTATCATCAAATATTAATGATAATTTAATTTATATACGTACTACAATTTGAAACCAACGACATAATTTTTTAACGTCGTTAAAACGAAATACGAAACTCCTCATGATATATGTTGAATAATACAATAATGATGTACCATTATAATTTTTTTTTAAGGACGGAATGAGTAATTCTATCATTTGTTTCAAATAGAATTTCACTTAAACAGATAAGTGGATGTAGTAAAAAAATGAACACATACAAAAAGATGAACACAAGTTCACATGACACAGCCCTCAAATGGAAGAAATTAAAATAGAAGTAATAATGAGTAATAATGAGTAAAAGAGGCTAGGATACATTATGTATGAAAATTTGGAAATATAGAGAGCTCACTTGCTCTAGGCATATATATGTTTAATTGCTTCACTCCCTCACTTCATGTCTATAGGTGATGGCACATACCACTACACTCCTATTTGTTTAGGCATAGGATAGGTTACAAGAGGTAAAAGGATGGTATTAGAAGAGCTCCAAGAATCCAAGGAAAGACCATGTCTATCATATCCAAACCTCATTGAAACTTCACGCAAGTCTCCAAATCTCAACAGAGGCAATCACCAGCTAGGGTTCAAATTCCACACTATCTTCATAGGCCATTTGTCCATGTTATTACTTGCACATAATCTGGTAACCATTAAGTATGATCCCCCTATAACTATCAGGATAAAAACATATGCTTCACGAAATGGTAATTAAGAAGTAACAAAATGATAAACTACATTCTCTAAAATTTCAAGCCTCCTTCTCTTGTATATGTTCATAAATTACTTTAGAAATGCAATTTTTTACGACACCCACAACATGAACAAAACTACGCTGGAGAGAATTAATAGTAACAACGACAGTATGTGAGGGACCGATGCGCCAATCATAAGAGGAAGAGAATGTCCACTGTTTCATGTTAGCGTTCCTCCTGGTAATACTATAGTCTATCAATAAACAACAAAGATAAATCTAAAATCAAATCCAAAAACAAAAGGGAAAAAAATTAAGAGAATGTGCAGGGACCTCTTGGCAAGATCGAACGATCGGTGAAGATCTCGGGGGTGGAAAAAGCTGCGTACCAGCCAAGAGAGGATTGATCGGCGTCGAAAACGTACCCGCGGCAGCCCCAGTACCATCAAGCTGCAGCCCACTCACACCCGCAACCGACGCTTCCACGACGGGTTCCTCCGACGGCTTGATGCCTATTCCGGTTAAAAGATTGTGCTGCTGCAACGATCCGGCACCTCGTGGGATCTCGTTGGCGGAGACGGAATTGTACCGGTTCTCGGGGCCTTGGTTGTAGAGGATGCCCTTGAAGACACGGCCGGCGATGCTGACCGCGGTTTGGTATGCAAGGTGCTCGTCGGAGTCGTCGATGGGGGTTACTCTTACGCACTTGAACAGCGCCGTCGTGGTCACCTCCGCTGGGAGATTTGGACCCATTTCTAGCCCTAATGTTGAGAATAAAAAAATGGTTTCGATTATGTCAGAAGAAGGAAATAAATAGTCGCAGGCAAATGGATATCTGAAAATTTGCTAGACAAACTGACAAACACGCAAATGATCTTCTGAATTTACACTATTGTCATGCTGATAATTGATGTAGTTTTAGTGATTTTCCCTGAATCCCTAGCGCACAACACTAAACTTGAGTACTCTACTAATTAGTACATGAGTCAGATTACTCAAAATTAAATCCATATGATATCAATAGATAGATCCTGATTTAAAAGTTGGGATTTAGATAGAAAAACATACTTCTATGAAGAATCATGGTATGCAATATCGAAAAAGTATGACCGAAATGACTGTTTTGATATTTATGATGTGGCTTTGTCCAAAGCCCTACCAAATGTGATTCTTGCGTTTCAATGCCAATATTTTCATAATAACAATATAATTTAAAACTAATGCAAAAACACAAACAAAAAGAAAAGCTGATCGGTCTAAATCGATCCATCATCCATCAATCTATAATATCTCTTGCTAGTGATCTCAAGCTAAGCTACCGAAGCAAGCAATCCAACACTAGAAAATGCAACCAATAAATTTATGCTCCACCTGCAGATGAAGACGTCGCAGCCAAACGATTCATAGTCACCAAACCACCACCACCACCCTTCACAGCCTCCTTCCGCTGCAGCATCCTCGTCGTCAAAATCTCCGACTGATTTGGATTATTATTCCCCTGCTGCTGCTGCATCGACGCGAGCTGTTGCAGTCTCTCGCGTCGTTTAGCAGCAGGGACCCACGTGCTCTTCACGTGGGTGGCGCACTCGAACCCCCTGCTCTTACAACAGGTCCTGCACCTCAGATGGGCGCAGTCCTTCTTCGCCTGGTTGCCGCAGTCCTGGCAGTTGATCCCTCCTCCTGCACTTCCCGACCTCATCCCCCTCGACGAGGTCGAGTACGACCTCATTGTGGGGCCCAGGCCGCCCGACACTGAGAAGTCCCCAAGGTTGTACGCGGAGCCAGTGGCGGCGGGGGTGTGATGGTGGTGGTGGACTTGGACGTATTGTTGCCATATCTCGAAACCCTTTTGATAGATCTCCTCGTTTCGGTATCGAACCACGCTCGGGTTCCCCCACGGGTTGATTGCTTCGTTGGTTGATGTCGTTTGGTGTTGTTGGGGATGAGTGGTTGTTGAGGGTTCTCTTGTGTTGCCGGTTCCGGCACCTAGAGGGAAGAAACTCGCCATTTTTGCACCCGATTTGCAGATCTCAGTCTAGTGTGAGATTCATCCATATCAAACTAAAACCCAACCCAAATTCTTTTAAGAGAGTACTATTGAAAGAAAAGAATTGTTTCAAAATGATTAGGGATTGAAATTCTTTACTGGGAAAAGGAAGATTGGGGTTAGGGCAAAATGAAAAGCAGAATATGGGTATGTGGGTTTTGTTGTCACTATTCTCGCTCGCTCAACAGAGAGTGCACATGATTTTGTTGGTGTTTTGAGAAGGGAGCATTAAAAACAAGCACTGCAACGCCGCCATGGCCAACAGCAGAGAGGTTCCTTTGGGTGGTGAGGCGAAGTGCAGTGAACAGTGCACGGCAGCAGATCAAGACATAGAGAGAGTGAAGGGGCTCAAAATACAATAATTAAAAGCAGCTGTGTCGTGTGTGTGGTGAGAGAATGAGAGAGAGATGGAAAAGGACAAGGGGAGCAATTACAGCCACAGCTGGAGAAAGTACTTTTGCTCTTCCTCTTCTTCCTCGCGATCTGTTTTTTGGGAGAATGGTTTGTTTGTGTTCTCTCTTTGGCTTTCTCTTTTTTGCTTTCAGCTGCTGTGGCTCTGCGAGTTCTACTACAGTTGTCTTCCAGTCTGGGATTGCTACTTGAAGGATGCCTCTCTTTTTTTTCCATTTTAGTTAGTGATCAGTGAATCTGAGCCGTTGAATTAGGATCGTGCGGTGAAATGTGTTGTACATTTACATAATTTAATCTAATCTAATTCCAGTATATATCTTATTAAGTCGTTTTTAAGTGTGTTAAATTCAGGATAAATCATCTAATATGATCTAATCAAATTAAATATATATATTGTATCATTTAGTTATTGAAATTCATATATCGTATTATTCAGTCTCTTTTAGCGATAAACGTTATGATAGTACATTATTGTCATTTAAAAACGATGTCATTTAAAAAATTAAAATTAATTAAATAGAATCTAATCCAATATATATTTTATACAATCAAAATTAATATAACATTCTGATTTCTTCTCTCATAATCTAAATTTTATTAAATCTTAATATAAAAAATTCTGCTTTGATCTTATGTACAATATATTTCAAAAACAAATAATTAGATTAGTGATTTCAAACACAAAAATAAACGATAATATTGGAATGTTATTTACTAAATTAAAAAGACAAAAACAAAAATTAAAATTAAAATATTCAAACATTGCCTATTCCAAATAAAATAAAAACAGAAATAGAAAGAAAAAATAAGTTATCCATATCACATAAAAGAAACAAAAATTTATGAAAAATTTATCTATCAATTTTTTATGATATAAATCATTCAAAGTTATTATTTCATTAAATAAAATCATTATTTTCATTTAAAAAAATATCGGTTAAAAAAATAAAATCGATTAAAAAATCTAATCCAACACATATTTTAACCAATCAAAATTGAAAGAACATCCCGATTTCTTCTCTCATCCATCAGTATAACTTGATTTTTATTAATCTAATATATCTATGATTTTTATAACTTGATGTAATCATCATGATTCTACGTGGTAAAATTCTCAGTTTAAAAATAAAAATCATATCAAAATCTAATAAAATTGATTTTATTTTTTTCTAAATTATTAGGTCTTTAACTTACCTAAACTAAATATAAAATTTAATATCTCAAATTTAATACATTATATTTGGATCAAATAGAAAAATATAAAACAAGCATATATACAAAATCTTTCACACACAACTAATTATAAAAAATCCTAATAATTTTATGTATGAAATCCTCATTTAGTATGATAAAATAATAACTTTTATCATTATTATTATTTTATAATTTTTCATCCTGTACGCAATAGGGGGAGAAATATTCTAATGGTTACACTAATATGCTTACCAGTAATCTACTGATCTGGTTTTCTTGATTGATGGCTTAAGATAAGCATGTAAAAGCATTTGTTGTAACGTAACTCGATTATAACTAAGAACCCTGAGTTTTTCTTAACCATTCTCTCTTCGCTTTTTGATTATAAACTTAATTGAAAACTATTTTGGCATGCTAGGTTTTGTGACTTGTTTTTACTATAAAATCTTTTATTATTATTTGATTTCTAAAACTTGATTTTATCATGACTTTAAAATAATAATTCCAATTTTAAAGATTCTTATATCATATAAAAAATTAATTAAATTATTATATATTTGTATAAATGATATATTTTTTGAACTTTTGTGATGGCCTGCATTGTGAATTATGTGATGAAAATTAAAACCATCACTTATACCGACGGAAAAAACGATCATAAAATGTTTTTGTGTTTCGGCTTCAAAAATTTCTGTTTATAACATATGTCAAAAAATTAACGTATATGATGATATTTTTCATAAATGATGGTTTTCTATTTCATTATGAAAAAGCATAATTTTGATGAAGGTTTTGCTTGTCCATCACAACAAAACATCTTCTCATGACGGTTTTAGAAATCCATCATTCTCATCTGTTTTACAAAAACACTTTTCTCGTAGTGTCTTAACCAATCGAACATCATTGGTATCATACGAATACCAATAATCTCAATGAAACTATATCATATGAAGAATTAAGTGTGTATGTGCATCCGACCATATAAGTAAAATTAATCACACTAGAGATTGAATAGTTTGTGATTACACTCTCTTCCCCTCAGGCTGTGGGGGCCTACAACTCAATGTCTCTGTTCTCTGACAAAAAAAAAATTATCGTGAAAGAACATTGTACGCAAATTCGGATACATATACATCGAACATTTTGAGTGTACATCGCTCTTCAACTTCAATTTTATTTTGTACCAGTCAGAGACAATACTTAACTATTACGTGCAGAAGTCAAGCAACCAGTACAGTAACAATATGATGATTTATTTGTACAGTTACATTCAACAGCAGATGTTTGCGGTTACACGTCCAATTGTACTTTTGGGATCTCTTATACTAATGCCACGGTCAAAATATATAAATAGATTAAAAATTGAACGATGTGTTTCCGGCCTAACTATGTTATGTGTAATCAAATCTCATTGCAAATGATTCGAAGGGTGTCCTCATCAATGATGATGAAAATATGTTCCACTCACAACCGACTGCAATGAGAATATTTTATCAAGCATGGCTTGGTTAATTGAATATAATATCGAGAATCATTCATGGAAAAGACTAAACTTCACTCCATACGTGGTTGGCCTGTGTTTATCCACCAGATCATCTGCTAATTAACTCAATATCTAACTAGATATTGTACGGACATAGCAGCTACTCCAAGCAATATGCTTAATTCAAAACCAGATTTCATTTATTTTTTGTGTCATATTTA
Organism: Drosera capensis; assembly: GCA_001925005.1. Classification (NCBI taxonomy): domain Eukaryota; kingdom Viridiplantae; phylum Streptophyta; class Magnoliopsida; order Caryophyllales; family Droseraceae; genus Drosera; species Drosera capensis. Next base: position 187,114 of record LIEC01011705.1, read on the forward strand.
TTGAAACGTTTTGATATATCATGAAAATTTATATGAGTGTTAAATTTGTATAAATTTTTATGAAAAAAAAAATATTTTTTTATTGAATTTACTGTAACACTTATGAGAGGAGATAGTGAATATATTGTATCATAAGATTGATTTGATATGTTTTTATATTAAAAAACTAACAAAAAAAAGATTGTAATTTTTTTGGGATTGATCAAATAAAAAATATTACGATTAATATAAAACGGAATGAGTAATTAACTCAAGTTAAGACCGGATTAGCAGGTGGTGGAAACAACAACTTCTTCCATATCTATAGTCTCCATTTCACATGACTCAAATCTAAAGTATGCAAGGGATCAAAAAATTACTGTAATACAGTTTTGATAACCACACAACAACAATAATAGTCTGCATAATCTCGTCATAACATACGCTTGAAAAAAACATTACATACACGGAGATAATTAGGGGCATATATAAAAACCTGGGGAAGTGTGAAGTGGCCACTGGTGATGAGAGGTGGCCACTGGCCACGAGACATATACAAGTATATTTGGAACATAAACGAGCGATTTTGGGGATTGTTGATGAACACAAGTTATCGCCCAAGATAGCAAAAAAGGGATAACTGGGAACATGACAGATTGACGAGTGAAGAGGGAGGAATCACAAGTACCCATAGATGAGGCTGTGCAACCTGCGCACAGACTCCACCAAGGCCCCATAAAAGGACTTGGTGGCTTGGAGGGCATAAGCCCATTTTTTCTTCCTGGATTTTAGAGAAAAGCACCAGTCGACGTCTTGTCGTCATCCCTCGAGAGCCCACCCATTACTAAGTACTCCTCACTGTTGTAAAAACAACAATTGTTCAAAACATGGTTGATTGTTGCTGTGAAGAGAGCTAGAAAGAAGTGACTTGCCCTACATAAAAGCACCTGCATTACTTTACATAAAATAAAGATTTCATGAAATAAAAAAATATATTTAATATATGCGTTAGAGTAGTTAAAAGTTATCGAGATAAAAAGAAATTTGATAAATTTACTATATTATTGTAATATTTTTTAATTTTATATACTCTCTTCATCTCAAATATACATTTTTAATCATACAGATGTATCGATGTAAAATTTGATACGTATGCAACGACGAACAAAACATAATTTTTTGTAAATTTATAATGAAACATCAATGGTTCTATAAGTTACGTACTTTAACTTAATACATGATTTTATGAAATAAAAATTTATAATTAAACATAAATGATTCTGTAAGTTACGTACTTTAACCTAATACATGTTACGGGACGATAAGACGTGATTTGATATGAAAATGATACTTATATTCATACATATAAAATAATACAAAATAAATATATGTTATTTTATTATTTTGAAACAAAGAGAGTATCAATTTATTGAGATATTTTGTAAATAAAAAAAAAGTTTTTTTAAGAGATTCCAATGAAGTGCTTTAGCAATCTTCATCCCGCTAGCAGGTGAAGATAATCATTGATCCTTGAAAGAATTTCCCCGTGATAAATATTTTCACTATGTCGTGACATTATCTGTTTATAGCTCCCAAATCAAAGGTAGACTGTGTCTCGAAACGAGGTCACATTTTCGTACAGCATGTGCCTAGCTCTAGATAGTGGCACTCCAAGAAAAACAAAAAACGATCGCACTTGAAGAAAAACAAAAAACGATCATACCTAGACGACTGACTCGTATTAGGATATGATGAGAACCAACCAACACATCAACCAACCCCGTGCACGATGCACCAAAACAAGTTCGATTTTCCAGCAATTGATTATAATCCTCAGAGTATGGTTCGATCGAGAGCCAACTCGAATCTCTATGGTTAACTTTATTTTTGCCCTAAACATCGAGACTGTGATGAATCGATGGAGCACAAACGAATTGATTCGCGCCGTCGTCGTTTTGACTACCCGGTGGGAGAGACTGCAAAAGACCCCAAAATTTGAGAAGGTTAAAAGGACGCCAAAAATTATGTTTTCCGTTGCCAGGACTTAACCCCGAAGCCGAATATCCTAACCAACTAAACTGAAACGGATTTTGTGCTGTTATGAAAAATTTAAGATATTGACAAAATTAAATATATGAGTATAGTTGGGAGCAGGTGGAATTAGGTCAATACACTACAAACCATGGGCTAGAGTAGAGGCATTTAGCTTTGGGTACAAATCACACACTGCAACGGCCCAATGGACAAAGCTGAGAACATGGCCCAGTCCAGATTACAATAAAAACAAGGCCCAAAACATCATCACAACACCACGCCTCCCCGTTTTCTCCCAGTTCCGTCGCCGTCAACCAAACCCAACCAATCAAATCAATCAAAATTCAAAACCACACACAAACCCCAACGCCGTGACTTGACGGAGACTAAAGAAACCCGAGAGCGGGAGACCTGATTGATTTTTCCTCCTCATACAAATCCAGTAACTGACCAAAACACCTTTCATCACTCAACTGCACACTTTTCACTATTTTAGCAAACCCCCCACCACTTTCCCCCTCTCACGCCACCTCCCCACAATTCACATTACACCACATCTCTAATCTAGATCTGAAACAACAAGCGTGCAAAGAGCCATCGAAACGGGCGAGGAATCGAAGAAGGTTTCGATGGCGAGGGGGAAGATCCAGATCAAGAAGATCGAGAACTCCACGAACCGACAGGTCACGTATTCGAAGAGACGTAACGGGTTGTTCAAGAAGGCGAACGAGCTGGCGGTGTTGTGCGATGCCAAGGTTTCGATTATTATGCTTTCGGGATCTAACAAGGTCCATGAGTACATCAGCCCTTCCACCACGTAAGTGGCTTCGAGAAATCTTGACCTGGTGATTTGATTTGTGATGGTTTGGTGAGATTGAGTTTTAATGTGTTGTGTGTGAATGTGATTTAGTTTTGGTTTTGGTTTGATCTGTGTGTTGATGAGCAGGACGAAGGAGATCTATGATTCGTACCAGAAGACTCTCAATGTCGATATCTGGAGCTCTCACTACGCGGTTCATTCCTCGCTTCCTCCTCTCTCTGTGTTCTGTTGATATGTGTTTAACTGCATCGAGTTACTCGCTTCATCTCAAACAGCTTGTAAAATTGGCAAATCTACAAATAATTTAGCACAGGTGTTAAGAGTTCTGTAACTTTATAACACAATTACCGGTGAGTAGTATCACATAATGTTCTTCAATAGACACACGGGAGTACATTTTCACCGTCGAGGAATCCTTTGAGCTGTCCAGTAGCTCAAAGTTTTGAGTCAAAGTTTTATCTGGACAAACAAACACACTCTGCCCGGGTGTTGTGTTGTTTGTAGCGGAGGCTATTATAAGGTATAACTGATTAAGGTTCGTGATTTGATGTTTTTTATGTGTGTGCAGAAGATGCAGGAGGAATTGAGGAAACTGAAGGAGTATAACAGGAAGCTTCTGACTGAGATCAAGTAATTACTCTTCACTTCAATGCCAACAAATGAAATTATATGGTACCTGGGTCTGCTTGAATCGACAAAAGATTAATAGAACATGACGAAAGGTTTGTTTCTGTCGGCGTGATGAGGAAATCGCTGATCGGTGTGATTAATTTTTTGGGATGGTTTGACGATGTAGCCAAAGGATGGGTGACTGCTTGGAGGAACTCGACTTCAAGCAGTTGCATGCTCTTGAGCAAGAGATGGATAGCTCTGTCACAGTTATCCGTGCGCTTAAGGTAATAGGTCCGTTTTTCAGCAGTAGTCGGTATATGGTCACTTCTGTTCCGCTTTGATTTAAGCTATCAATTCTAGTTCACTTGTTTTTCTGCACCAAATCATCATGAATGGAGAAAAGGCCCTATCTTGGATTTTTCGAGTAGAATCATGTAGACTCTTGATTGATTCTTGGGTTTTCTATGAATTTCATATTCACATGGATTCGTGATTAGCAAGCACAGGAATATGTCTACAAGTTAGTAAATTTCTGTGTTCACCAGTAGTGAACATAAGCATACTATGTCATACTATACGGAGAATGTTCTTAACCCAATCGTTTGGCATTTGATCATTTCATAGCATGGCCTCTAAACACTAAACTTGAGCTTTTACATCTATTCCACAAAACCAACGTCTTTTCTGTTTTCCTAAGCTACACCAAAATGCTGTGCGCCTTTCCATCACAGTTCTCCAGTTTGAGTAAAATCCAGTCCTAACAATTTTCTGCATTTCTTGCTTCCTTTTTGTACAAAACATTGCATGCAGTATAAGAGGCTTTCTGGACAGATTGACACTCACAAGAAAAAGGTTTGCCCATTTCTTCAGCCCTGTTCCATAGCTTTTGAAAGATCGACGCATCGTTAATTGTATTTCTTTGCTTGCAGTTCAGGAACATGGAGGAGACACACAGGCGCCTTCTACATGAGCTTGTAAGCTTACCATGATAACTTCTGTATCAATCAACCCGGTTCTATTCATTGTTTCCTTCAGAAAATATACTTTGCTCTCTGATTGTCTAGAACTATATTGAAAAGGATGAAGCAAGAGAGGATCCACGATACGGTCTCGTTGACAACGGAGGGGGCTACAGTCAAGTCATCGGATTCCCTCACGCTGCTCAGCAAGTTTTAGCCCTACGCTTGCAGCCGACTGCTGATTATAATGTTCATAGTGGAGCAGGGTCATGCCTCACTACTTACACGCTGCTGGAGTAGGCATCAGATCTCATGCATCCGACGAGAATTTCATGTAGTATATGTATTCCGGATATGAAAACGTGGGAATTAGATTGTTGTATGGTTTGTGTTGCTATGTATGTTTAAAGTACTAGACTCTTGCTTGTACCATGCTCTTGAGACCTTGACGAAACTGACCATTGTGTATCGTCTATGAATGTGTCTTGAAGTATGAACTTATGAGATTAATGTAAGTTGCATGTGATGTAATATGGTCACTTTATCCTGATATGTATTGTACTCCAGGATCAATATTGGTGACGATTCTCGAATCTATTACTGGTTCGCAAGTATCTATTCGCCACTCTTTGCTCTAGCTTCTTTGCCTTTTGCTGGCGGATTCTTGACTATTGATTGAGGTTCATGATACACTAGCCAGAGGCTAGATTTTGGCGTTTTCAATTGGCTTGTTTCGTGCAAGCTTGATCTGCCACTGCAATGGTTTCTTCACATTGCTAGTCTTATATTTTGTTGCATTATATGCAGACTATCAACTAGGAATGCAACTTACATCTTCATAATAATAAAAATGTGAAGTTCAATGAAAGATTTGACCATTTAAACTTGTTCTGAGTCATACTAATGGAATAGAACGTTCATAATAAGCCTTGGGCAAGTTGCTAATTCTGTAGGTTTCGTACCAGCTCTGTCAAGTGGCCAGTTAGTTTTTTTCATAAAACGTTTGAACAAACAAATATGAAAACAAGGGGTACTATGGGTAGTTAAGGTCGGCCTAAATCCCAAGATATTCCCTAGCTTAGCTCCAATGTGTATCCTTGACAGTATTTCCCATATTAAATGTATTATTCTCAATTATTATATTATTCAATATGTATTTTAAGAAATTTTATTTGTCGTTTTAATAACGTGAAAAAATTATATCACTGACGTCAGATTGAAATACATAACATAAATTATCATGGGTGTTTCACGATAATTTTTCAAAAATGATGTTTAATCTGCCCACGACGCGAGTCAAACTTCATCTTGAAATACGTGTTTTTTCAAACTATTACATATAATACGTGACAAAGGGAATTCTACTCCTTTCGTCCCAATTTATACATAACCATTTGATTCGACGCGAGATTTTATGTTTGTGTTCAATTTTTTGAATTTTGATTAAACAATAATTTTTTTAATGATAGTGAGATTTACCATAATATTTGTGAGAGGGGATATCGGATGTATTCTAACAAATGGTGATTGTTTTGATATTTTTATGTAAAAAGATTATCAAAATTGAAAATATTATGAATAAATTAGAACAATTCAATAAAAAAAATATTACATGTATTTTAAAACAACAGGAGTATGAGTCTACGACTATCACTTATTTGACAACTTTTGTAAATTGCATTACACTAATGTTAACTTATTATCAAAAGAACCAAATGAAGGTTGATACGTAAAATTTGACCCAACCGCCCTTGTATCAAAAAGATCGTCTTATCCCAATTTGCAACAGTTTCTTAAATCTAGAACATTGACAAACATTTTAATGAAATAATCAATGGTTAGAAGTGTGAATAACAATGCATCAAGGAGAGTCAAAAATCAAATTCATTATTTAATACCATATCAAAAAATCATTTCTATCCATATCATAATCTCCTATCTAACGTAATACGTATGATAAGTGCTTTCTTGATACGAGAAGTTAATTTGATTATAATAACAATATTTTTTCACAAGAGCCGTAGGCAAGTGGAATTATTTAATTCTTCCGTTTTTCATTGGACAGCCCCATCTCCTCTGTCAACGAATACAACGCATCCTACGACGATAACCTTGTTGGAATTTTTCCATTTAGGCGATTACAAAAAACATGCAATTAGTTTGAAATTGCTCATGGAAAGAGTGTTTTTTGTCTCATAGTGCTAAACATGGACCCGATCCATGATAACTACTGCTCACTGCGTTTCATACTTAATGGAACTTTTTTTTATATTTAAAAATATATATAATATTTATTTTATTTTCATATTTGAAATAAAATTTATATCAAGTTAAATATATTATTCATCATATATTATTAATTTTTTTTATATTTTCTCATATATTTTCACATCAATTTCCATCATTATAAAAAAAATACAATATATTAATCAAATTCATCTCTCATATAAACTCTCCTACCGAATCCAATTGTTAGATATGCTTCCTCCGTCCCATTCAAATTACCATTTGATATATGTGTATTGAATTAATAAGAAATGATAACTTTATCCTTATAAGTGTGTAAGATAAAGAGGTGAGAAAAACAAAAAAGTGAAATGGTGATGGGTGAGTTGATGTTATATAAAATATAAATATATTTATATTCTTATATAAAAAATTATTCAATAAGAAAAATTTATAATTTAAATAAAATATAAAAAAATATTATAATTTGAATGAAACCTTGAGTAATTAGGATGGGAGGAAGGGATTGCTTAATCTAATGATAATCCCCCACACGCCCCACGTTCCCATTGACCATACCAAAAACGCATCCTCATCACCTTTAGATTACAAAATTTGTGTCGCGTTTAGTAGTAGATTAGTTGGTGGATTAGCAGGCGGCCAGCATGCCTGATTCATAAATCATGCAAATATATGCGATTGTACGATTCGTCTTATAAAATCGAAGGCCATGTCCGAGAACATTTTCATAGAATTCTATAAGATTCAGAGTAATGGAGGAAAGTGTTGTAAGAAGAGCATCACAACTTTTTCAACATATATAAGGAGAAATGTTAGCAATGTCTCCATGTTGCCCAACCACCTTTATTGTTTAAAGTTCTGTTTGTTGTATAGTAATGGAATCACATAAAGATTTTTACTCTAATATGGATGATCATGTCTCTACTTCCCAATCTTATTCTAAGATTTTATGGTGATATATCTTCAGATTTGGGGGAGAAAAAACCCACCTCCCATGCTATGATGCCATTATATACGATTCCAATAATTGAGCTAGACCAAATGTATATGGTAATCGATGTAGAACAATAAAAACACATAAATTTGAGGTGAAAGTATTCATTATGCTATAGTTGCTCAAATCTAGAACATTGACAGCCATTTTAATGAAACAAACCAATGTAAATTGGGTTAGAAAGCGTGAATAACAATACACTAAAAGGGGTCATGATTCAAACTTTTGATCTCAAATAATGAGTTGTTTTGATATCATATTGAAAAAATAATTTTCAATAATAGATTAACCATAAACGTAGATCTAATATAATAGTGTTTGTTACGTAAATTCAGATACGAGTAGTCGACTTGATTAACGTTATTTTTTCACCTGAGTATTAGGCAAGTGGAATTGTTTAATTCTCCTCTTTTCCCTTGGTCTATCCCATCTTCTCTGTCAACGAATACAAGCGTATCCTATGACGATAGTCTTGTTTGAAAATTTTCATTTAGGCGATTTTAAAAAACAATTAAATTAATTTTAAATTGATCGTGGAAAAAGTATTTTTTGTCTTATAGTGCTGGACCCGAATTCCGATTTCATTCTTGATGAGTAAGTACAAAGCTGCTTAAGCTAATGATAATCCCCCACGCGCCCCACACGTTACCATTAACCATACCAAAAAGGCATCCTCGACAATTTTAATTAAATTTGTGCCGCGATTAGTGGTAGATTAGTTGGCGAATTAGCAGGTGGCCAGCGTGCCTGTTTCCTAAATTATTCACAAAATGCCTTGTCGATCGTATGATTCGTCTTATGAAATCGAAGGTCGGAGGCGAAAATGTTTTCATTGAATTCTATAAGATGTGTAGTATTCGAGAGAAGTGTTGTAAGAAGAGCATCACAACTTTTTCAAAGTCAGGACAAATGTTTGTAATGTATCCATGTATCCATGTTGTCGTTTAAAGTTCTGTTTGTTGTATAGTAATAAAATCGCATGAAGATTTTTTACTCTAATTTGGATGTTCATTTCTGTACTTCCCAATCTTATTCATGGTGATATATCTTTAGATTCGAGAAAAAAAACCCTCTATGTTATGATGCCATTATATTCGATTCCAATAATTGAGCTAGACCAAATGTATATCATAAATTTTGATGTAGAACAATAAACGCACATGTATTCGAGGTGAAAGTATTCATTATGCTTTAATCAATCGTGGTTGCAATAGCGTCTACTGATTTTGAAGAAGTTGTGGGCTTCCACAACCCAGTTGTTGGTCAGTCGCTTTCAATTCAGGCTCTGACTGATAGATACGAAAATGAGATATGCTAGAAAGAAGGTAGGATGATTGTCAGAATGATAGTATAGGTACCAAATAAATCATATATTTTCTGAAAAATTCGTAATATTGCTGCCCGTTAGGTTCACTAAGTGATAGTATTTCCTTGATAAATGTTTCGAGGTAACTTACCTTGCGAATTTGTGTTTCTTGACGGACTTGTTGGAACGAACCGTTTTGAAGACGATTACCCTAAACCTATCTATATAACCCTAAAGTTGTTTCAAACAAATTATAGAACCAGTTCAGCACATTCCCAACCACGTCAAGTTTTGGTACTATTCATCATGCGTTACGTTTGCTGTCATTGTGTAAACCCAAGTCACATATCACATCATGATATGATCTGATAACTATCTAACGTAACATCCATCTAAAGTACATGTTTCCGTGAGAATCCCCTGCTTAGAATATGGCGTTCTTGGTTGTTGCACTTTCATTGGTTCGTTCATTTGGAGGGAATAAAAAGGCGATTATAGTGACTTGGGTTAGCAACAAGCACAAAACAATTTTTTATTAATGATGGAGAATGTTCCCCAATCAGAGCGTTGAGTACAGCATCAAGCACTCACCCTAAACACTTTTAGGTTATGCTGGTTGTCTCAATTTCATTGAGTGGACTATAGAGCACATTTACTTGGTAAATACACCATATATTTTCTTCGTTGAATAGATTTTCCAGTGTAGGTCTGAACGTGTCGAATATCTGATCATATCACCGAATCAATGACGGTTTATCATGCATCAAAACATGACCATGATCTATTTAAGAAATTCTATGATCATATTCTCAGTGCAACTTGGCGATGTGCCAAACACTTATCTTAATGCACAACATTCGTAATTGAAACATAGTCTATATGAAAGGTTTTAAAACGGGTTGGAATCAGGAAACAAGTGACAATTTTCTCTACTTTAGTTTTCCTATTTTTCGGTCGAACCGTTTTTTCTACTTTTAATAATGACCAATGCATCCCAATCAACCTCGTTTAGCTTGAAAAACCTTTTAGAGCTATGCTTGGTTGTCTTAATTTCATAGAATGGATCCGAAAAACTAT